>SZWC01001502.1:266810-280049 GCA_023375785.1 Penium margaritaceum
GAGGAGGAGGAGGAGGAGGAGGAGGAGGAGGAGGAGGAGCGAGCAGGAGGGTACGAGGCTGTGGGGGGGGGAGGGGGGGCGAAGGGCAAGAATTGGGAGGGGAGCGAGAGCATGTGTGGAGCACGAGGCAGGGAAGGGGGAGGAATTGGAAGTTTAGGGGTGATCGCAAGGAAGAGCACGAGTGAGGAATGGAGAGACACGTGGAGAGGGTCGGCGGCGGTAAAGGCAAAGGGAGAAGAAGAAGAGTGTTAGCCGGAAGATCACGCAATGAAAGCTTGAGATGAACATTCTAGAGAGGAAGGGGAGGAGAAGCGAAGGTGTGGGAGATCGTGTGAAAAATACGAGAAAGGCGATGAGCAGTGCGTGCAGAAGAGGGTGGAGCAGCCGCGGAGGCCAGGGAAGGGACGGGATACGACGAGGAGAGGGAAGGGAGGGGGGACAAAGAGGAGAGGGAAGGGAGGTAGAAGGAGGGGATGAGAAGAGGACCAACCACAAGGCGAATGCTGCTGCAACGAGGACCAACCCCAGCAGCGCGACTAGTTTCACCCGTTGTAGGTTTTTGTCGCTGCTGACGCCACTTATGCTGCTGCTCGGGATGTTGCCGCCCGAGTCACTGGTCTGCACGAGTGCCTGGGAAGGGGCTCTCATCTTGTCCGAGACTGCTCCTCACTCTTACATGGATCGCGAGAGCCAGAAGCAGGCCACAATGCGGGAGTAGCGCAGCATGGTAACACTCTACTTGATCGTTGCTGCTGGTCCCAACTTACGGACAAGCCCTCGCACCAAATTCAGTACGATCATACTCCTTCCCGGCCAACACCGCGGAGCACAGCTGCCCCTGCCCCTACTCGCACACACCATGCCGCAAGACTCCCACTGATAGAGAATGCCATGGTTCGGCGGGAGATGACACACCCTCTGTCTGGGAAGGGCGGGATACGCCCATGCGATGCGTGGGCAGTTCGCGATACGCCAACGCAAGGTGGCTTGCCAACATGCGCCTCGCCGCGTCAAGCGTCAGACGTCAAGCGGTTGCACAGAATCGCCGGCAGGTGCCCTTCCCGAATCGCAATTTCAACGGAAACCTACTCAGGTGTGAGGGACTTCGCACCCATATAAGTTATCGAGTTCACATAACTACACCTTCCAGTGATCGACTGATTACATCAGCAGGAGTGTTGCTCGTTCACAGAGGAACATTTCGAGACATAGGACCCAAATTTGTCTAAGCAATACTGCACTAGAAATGGTCCTTTCAGATGTTTTGAAAAAAGAAATATGGGCATCGTCACGGTTGTAAGAACTTGTTCAGTGTGAAGCGAGTTAAAATGCTCACAAGCAATCCATGATTCTCATCAAATTTCAGAGGCCACATGAAAATGGCATGAAAAATGCAATAAATTTGCTTCCACATAAAAAAAACAATTCTTCAATCCTTTTCCAAAGAAACTAATTATCAATATAATTTTTTACTTTAGCAATGTCTCCTCAAAAACATGGTCAATGATTCTCAATACAACGATGATGGCACATCATACATGGCAAAGAGACAAACGAATGAAATCATCATTTTTCAAAATCGAATAGTAAAACATGAAAAAGAACTTAGAATTCACCGAATTACCAAAACTATGCCTCGATAAAGGCCGTCTTAAGAAAAACATGACCATGAGTATGACCAATTACCTTTCTTGGGCTTTCTCTCGCACATAGTTAGGCTTGGCATTATCACCTAGACACATAACACGATTCTTGGTATTCTCATCACCTCAAATAGAGGCCAAGTACTTAAAAAATAAATTATTGAGAATAAATTCACACATTGATGCGTGACAGACGAAAACATCAAAGATCTAACTAATCTTAATACATATCTTGGTCCATCAAACTGTGTAGCCACATCAAATTTTTACAAGCCTTTAATATGCTATTATTCCTTGAAATTGGAAAGAAATATAAATCTTTCTCCTTAATTGCCTAAGAGAGTTCAACACAATTGAGGATGTACCAAATTCTTAAGTAAGGCTTACTTTCATGAATAAATCAAACTGCGTGACCTCCTCCAACACAAACTAAACCGGGCATGATCCTCGGGCGGGTTGGCGTCAATGAGCGAGCA
Source organism: Penium margaritaceum (assembly GCA_023375785.1). Lineage (NCBI taxonomy): Eukaryota > Viridiplantae > Streptophyta > Zygnematophyceae > Desmidiales > Peniaceae > Penium > Penium margaritaceum. The sequence goes on from SZWC01001502.1 coordinate 268,930, forward strand.
TGTGATTGCAGATCTAGGGGAGATCATCACGGTATTTTTTATTGCCATTTTCACATCTTATGAAAGTAACCAAGTGAAAAATATATTTTTAATTTCACGTGATTGGCTGAAGCCATGGTGTAATCAGAAATAAATGAGTTTTCGAACATTACGTGGCCATGATCTTTCAAAACCACGACCAAAGAATAATACCATAAGCTCAACAAAACTCTACAAATGGTCGAAGGTGAAGACATGTTGGTGGAGACTTTGGCAGAGTTCCTTGAATTTTGCATTTCCTTGTTTGATCACGTTGAGAAGCAAAAAACTTATCCCTTCTTTCCCTCTTCGATTCATTAAATGTTTTCCTTTTTCTTGTGTGAGAATCATTGAAAACTACAAATTTCTTGTGTCATATCTAGTGATAGAAGGACAAATCCATGGGATACATTTGAAATTCTCTCAATCATGTTAAATTGTTTCCTCGGCTTATATTCTCTATTTGAATTGGGGTTGAAGAATACATTAATTGTCAATACCTCAATTTATTATGGAGCTAATCTTCCTATCCTCTAGCTGTGCATGTAATTTGTCATTATTTGTGATGTAGCCAAAAGTTCACAAGAACAACCCATTCTAGTTTAATCTCAAGTAAGCACTACCCAAAGGTCTTTAAGAATGAACACATGGAATGAAAGTTAAGTTTTACAAATATAACCTAGTGTGGAGAATTATATTGAACGTGAAATGAGGTTTGAAACCTGAAATAATTCTCCAAGTATATAATTAAATCTAGAGCAAATTTGCAAAGTTCTAATTATTGGAATCAATTTTACATCTCAAAACATAAATAATTGTCTAGCAATATTCAAGGTCAGATTTTAACCTTCTAACAATTAGACATCTCTTTACCATTACACAAAATAAGGAAAATATGTGATCCAAGTTATTGATTTCCATACGTGACCGAAAAATATTTAAATTTCATCAACATGTTTTATAAAACGTTGTTCATATATTAGTTGCCTTCATTTGGAATTATAAAAGATTTATTATCATTATTGAAATTTGAAACTATTTATAATGCAGGTACATAATCATATTTCAAGGCTCACTACAAATAATAAGAATTTGACTTCTTGTAAAAAATTTCTATCAAATAATGGTTCAATAAGAGTAAAAATACAAGGAAGTATAGCACCACAATTTAAGGGAAACGTCCAGGATCATGAAAGATGAAAGTGGTAGCACTAAAAATAGTGACCATGGACTAGCCTTTGGATAAAATGGAATTGTACACAAGGTTCATTTTTTAAAATATCTATACTTGCCTCTTGAAAGAGGGAGGAAATGTTGTGGGTTAGAAGGGGTCTGAATGTGTAAAGTTCTGAAAGTAGTACACATCACCATATCACAAGTAATAGCAAGGGGTATGTTCAACAAATATGTATCTCATGCATGACCCCCCGTCACTAGACCCATGTCACATTGGGAGTGAAACAAGGAGTATAATTAGACTGAGTGGGTGATTTTTTACACCATCTCTAGCCTGCCTCTTTATTCTATGAATGAAAATGAAACAAGAAATGACTCATGGAGCTTCCTTTGAATTATTGTAAACGTACAGGCTTGTGATTCCTCTTGGTTTTAGAAGAATTTATATTGGTGATACTCATATATAATAGTAAAGACATGGAGGCCTACCTTCATAGGAAAAACGACTTGGGGAAAAATTGAATCAATTTGAAAGCCATGTCAAAGAAATTTGCTTCATGTACCCTATATTCAGAAGACGTTCAATCTATGGCATCTTGCAAGAGATAGAGTGCCACCCAGTATATTTTCTAGATACAAGAAAATATCTATAAAATATCTTGGATCCTTTTAATGGTAATGTGATTAACCTGCAATATGGTACACGAAGATGGGAGTAAGAATGAAAGAAAATTGTTTGTGGCTACATAATCACAAAACGATGGGTAAAACAATGTAAACCAATACAACGTCTATACCTACATATGATTTACAGAACAATTATAATATTTCTTAGTTATGAAACACTCAAAACTTTTAAAAACACATTAAAGCATTAAGGTGAAATTGATTTGTTTATACTCTCAAGTTTTGCTCCTTTTGAGAAAGAAATATGTGCGAAAGACACAATTGTGAGGAACGGAATTCCTAGGTACTAGTTTGTGGGGAAACGTGGTTCAAATGTTTATGTATTCTCCAAGTCGAAAAAATATGAGTTAAACTCAACTTTCTTTTTCTTCTATATTTTTTGGATTTTATGGTGCCCAGGAATGATTAACAATTCATATTAATCTTTCTACATATTGAATACATAACCAAAGGCTAAAACTATTCTTTAAAAAGAAGACAAGGTGATATTCGGTCTTGCTATTAGGTTCCAGGTCAACATGGGATATCTCAAGCAAAATAATGGAAGACCCATCCACTCTAATCTAGTAAAACAACCCTGTGAGAAAATGGCACCAAGTACATCGGGTCCAAAAATGATATCATGTGGATAGATACAAGTTCAGCCGTTAATCCATGATCTCAATTTATTAGGAATCCTTCTCAATGAGTCCATGACGTAAAGCATGGTGGCTTAAGATTAATAATTTACCATACCAACTTGCTATTTTGATCCTAATATATTTCATGACAAGTACAAACCTTGTTATATAATACAAAAAATATGTGATTAAACAAGACCTGAGACATAGTTACTCTACACTTTAACCATAACTTATATTCAGAATACAATTAAAAAGGACCACGTTCAAAGGTGAGGAAGGACATGATTCAGAAAGTCTAATCACTAAGCATGGTAAATATGAAAACTGATTCAACGGAAATTCACCTATATTTAGGCGTTCATGTTCCATTCAAGAGGAGATAACGCCATAAGAATCATGGTTGCATTTGATGCATTCTTATGAAAACATTTCATGCAATTCATTCTTAAGAAATTTGTTACTTGTGCACAAGACGTGAAATCATTTTTGCTAGACCAAAAGGTTCTCATTTAGTGCGCACCTTTGATTAAACTGTAAGTTATGAGTCTCAAATGTAAGATCCACATCAAATCATGGGTATCTTTCATTCTCTTTTCATCATGCAATAGTTTTCAACCACTTCTCATCCTCCATATCACAAAAACAACATTCCACTTCTATGTGCGACTGCATGACCATTTGATCATGAGACTCAGGGTGGAGTTTTTTTTTTCTAGACCTGAAAGAGTGGACTTATAACGTGTTACCCATTGACACTCCAAACTTTTGACCAAACATAATTAATCCAAAAATTTTATGCAAGTCTAATTTAAATACATCACACTTTTTAGTTGCGCTCTTAGTTAGCATTACATGTGTTTCCTATCTTCTTCATGTCTACATTCAAGTAATGTACAAAGGGAAAAAACACATGAACATCATCTTATGTCTCACATACTATTTTTAAATTATTCGAAAACCAACACTTTTAATTTGTTTTGTAACTTCAATGAAATAATAATGTGAATCCCCATAAATCCATTCTCTCTCTCTCTCTCTCTCTCTCTCTCACACACACACACACACACAGAAAACACTTGTTTTAATCCTCAGCATATGTTAATTTCACCTATCCCACAACAAAATTAAGATTATGGGAATAGGGAATCGATTTTTACAAAACAATTTTAAATTATTATTTAGTAGGCAAAATATTGTACCCTCAAGCAATAACCTTGGAAAAAAATATTATTTGCAGCTTTCTTAATTTTAACTACATTCTAAATCATGGTTGATAATTTGGCATGCCAGAGCCAAAAAACGAGTTGGTATGGAGAAAGAAAAAGAGATCCTGTAATGGAGGGGCCTAAAACTACTAAATTAATTTACATAACGGAATTTACAAGAAACCTGGTTAAAGAAAGGAGATACTAAAAGTGGATCATTTCAATGATTTCGAACTTCATGTGTTTGTTGCAAAACGATCCTTGAAGGGAGGGAAGTAATGATCGCTCAAGGCCATACCTTAGTTCATTCCAAACATTATTATTTTCTTACTTGTTGCAAAATTTCAATTCCATGACCACACACTTATTTAATTAAGGGAAAACATATGCTAAGATGGAAATAATTAAATGATTAGCATTTTTCATGAACCATTCGTGTCAAGTCAATGGGTTCACATGCACGTGTCAATCTAACTCATATGTGTAAAGAAGATGGCAATAATAATCTTCTTTACTCTTTTATGTTGACTCTTAATGGAGAACATGATTTCTTAGCACTAGATTCAATTGATAGAAGGACGAAGGACAAGAAACAGTCCCTTGTTATGGGCAAAAACGTGAATGAAGATACATGGGCATAGAATGTACAAGGCGTGAGAGGCCCAAGGAGAGGAGATGATTCCTTTCAAATTTGTTGTATTCCACTTTGTTTGCCACCATGGTTTTCTTCCTGTCCCTCCACAAATGACCATGGAAGAATCGCATCATCCTGCAAGGGTCACTTGCAAAGGTGAGCTCTCTTAGTTGATGCAAATCAAAATACGAAGCCTAGGGTGAATACAGGCGTAATAATTGGCATGTTGCTCATGCTATTCCTCTAATTGATCCAATTTTGACCACACTTCAACTTCGATATGGTTGACACCTACCAACATGTCTATAGCAACTCTTAAATCATCGATTATTGCATGATAAAATCTCTACCATGGTCAGATTCAGTGCTGTAAATATGACTTCGTTTAAAGATTTTTTGAAAATACATTAAATTCCTTTGAAATGAATGCACCACAGGAATTTCCATTTTCACATTCAAAGGGTTTTTTCCATAAATTAGGAAAACCACCATTTATCAAATACAATAATGTTTAGTTTCCTCTAACATCGAAAGGGACTAAATGGGTCAACAATATAAATGTTGAAAAAAAACTTTAGGAACACTATAAATGTTTATTCTCCAAATCCCTTTAAATTATGGGGAGAATTCTTTCTTTGGGAAAAACGTAAAAATGATGTATGTTGTGTTTATTAGGAAGAGTTGAAATTATTTCCAACTTTAAAATATCATTTCTCTTCTTTCAGTATAATATTATTATAAATCAAAGAGGGTGGTAATAAGGATTTATACTATACAAAATGTTATTATTCATAGTGAAAATAGGCCTCATAAATTTAATTATGATTTTGTATACAAAACAATGAATAGTTTATCTTTCACTATTGCCAACATAAACAACAAAATATGTAATATGTATGGGCAAAATAATGAAGAAATGAAAGAAAATATGAACAAATAGTTATATTGAAGCCTTTATGACACGTTTTAAGAAACTTTCACCACTTTAGAAGGAATATTCCACAGCATGAGTACAAATATTTTGTCTTAATCGATTTGGTCAAATAGTGTCTCTTCGATGGCTTGAATGTGAATTAATTGTTTCCCCTTGTATGCTTCTTTGGTTATTACACTATCTTATCTGAATTAGAAACTTAAATAAATAAAAATTGCAACAGATTTACTTACATAAGACGATGTACACTCCATGATAGGAAAGATCAGTAAAAATGTTTCTATGCAAGTTATGCCATGTGCTCAACTTCAATGTAACCAAACAAGATATCCCAAGTTTAATCATACTCCATTTTCTCCACTATGATGTTCATATGGAGAATGCGAATCTTTTTTCCCATGCGGAATGGATTACTGAAAAATAGTATGGGTTGATTTGAGTTCGATTTTGAATTATTTCATGAAGATTTTGTTGTGTAATCTCTTCTTCTTCACAACTTCATAACTATATGTTTTGCGGACCTTGCATTTGTGGTATCCTTCTAGCGCACTTGAATTTTTATACATGTAATTAAATTCATTCATTTTAACTGNTGAAACGTAACTATGGAATTCACTAAAATAACTGCTCTATACGTGAATCTTGATGGAGATGTTTCTCAAATAAAGCACATTTTTTGTTGTGTGCTTTTCATGAATGCAATATTAGAAGTACAATAAATTTGATGAAGTTTTGCTTCCAAAGGAATTTTTTTGGTAATTTGTCAAATTATTCTCGTTTTGTTCCCAAAGGTGGTCTTTCTAATGTAGTAACATTACTTAAGTACCCTTCTATCATAACAGATCATATCAAAATTGGAAGTCTCATGCTAGTTGTAAATGAGAGGTTGTATTTGTTGTGATTGTAATGCATTTACTTTTTTCATTTGGAAAAAATATTCATTAAAAGTTTCCTTTTTAGACCGAACGTTGTTACTTGGATTAAGGTTGTAATGATATGGAGTCTTGCCAGCACCATGTCGTAACATTTACCATGTTGCAGTCATTGTTTATTATTTGGCCATGGGTTTTAAGATATTTTGAAAACTGGCCTTGTCTCAGCGTAATCTTTCACATTGGCCATAAAGTGTTGCTTAATCTCAGATTTGGCCATCATTGGCTTTGCTCCACAGCTTCCCTTTCTGTTTTAGGTATATTCAGGCGCGTTGGCTCCACCATTCAAATGTGGCCATGAAGACGGCCGACGAAAAAAGGATCACTTGAGGGAGCTATATTGACAAAAGAAGCCCGCTAAACATTATGTGATCTGAAAAATCCATTCTCGGTATTTAAAGGAGCAAACATGTACATGGAAGGTAAAAAATTAGCCTTCAAGCACGCTAAAATAAATACTGAAATATAATAAAAATGTTACAAGAAAATGAAGCTGTTTTTTTTAATTCTTATTATAGTTTCATTTTTGTTGTGATTTTATTTATTTCTTTTTTTCTACGTGCTTGAAGGTTTNATGTACATGGAAGGTAAAAAATTAGCCTTCAAGCACGCTAAAATAAATACTGAAATATAATAAAAATGTTACAAGAAAATGAAGCTGTTTTTTTTTAATTCTTATTATAGTTTCATTTTTGTTGTGATTTTATTTATTTCTTTTTTTCTACGTGCTTGAAGGTTTGACTTTTTACTTTTTATGTACATAATTGTACATTTTATACCAAGGATGGCTTAAGGAGATCACGGACTGTTTACGGGGCTTCTTTTCTCAATATGGCTCTCTCGCGCGATTCTTTTTCTGTCGGCCGCGATCATGTCCACATTTGAAAGGAGGAGCCGACGGGCGCTAGAATATGGCTAAAACAGAAAGGGAGGCTGCTGAGCGAAGTCAATTATGGCCATTTTGAGATCGAGCGAGAATTTATGGCCAATATGGTCGACTACGCCTAGCCGCGGCCAGTTTTCGAAGGATCTTAAAAAACATGGCCAGAAGACTGATATGGTGTTCCTCTTCGTTTTTTCAGTGTATTGTAACTGTCGACAATCACGTGGCACGCTCGGCCTGACACATTTTAGGTTTGAAACGACATAAATGTATCGTGCTTGTTTTGATCTTGTACCTAGTTGTAGGGAAGGAGCCGCGGGTAGGCTCCACTACATTTTTTTCACGACAACAGGCCTGTCCTCGTCGATACTTCCAGATGGAATCGATACCTTTTTCGACCTGAAAGAGTTTGAAGTTTTTTCCTCGAAAACGAATCGGTGGTAATGAATGCGAGGCCAGTCTAGTTGACGATGGACGTTAAAAGAATGACGGAATTGAAATTTCGGTCCCCGCTCGCAAAGAGAAGGAAGCTGCGTCGACTGAGCGCAGCTTCGAAAGCCGAGTGGATAGTCCACAGGCCAAGGGGCTCAGGCCCTGCACCCGCAATGCACGCATCATTCGGCAATCCATTTTATGAGAGGAGTTCGGTCGAGAGTTTCTGATGGCTTCTATGGTCGATTCGTAGTGTCCAGTTCAGGCAGTTTTATGGTCGCGACTTTTTTGTCGTTTGGCATAGAGGGCGACGGAAGGTGTTTCGAATGTTGTATCCCAACTTCAAAGCAGCGTATGCTCTGTCAAAATCGCGACAAGAGATGAGGGTATTGTTGGCCTGGAACGATTTGCGGGCCCTGTCCTCCAAGCTACACGACCTCGAGGTCGTCCGCGTATCTCGCGGACAACTCGACCTCGGCCGATCATCCGCTGGACACCGTTCGGACAATCGACCGAGGTCGTGCAGATTGCCAGACACGCGATCGATGTCGAGGTCGGGTAGGTTGGAGGACAGTTATGTAAATCGCACCGCGCCAAATAGACCCTAAATGAAAGAAGACGGCACGAATGTCGAGTGGTGGGACTCGTCACTGCCTATTCAAACGTTTCGAGGCACGATCGCGATAAGACCGACTGCCGTCCTGGCGATGGTTTTGGTTTAGCGTGGTTGCTGCGGCTTCCCCTCTTTCCGGCCGCGATGGGCCAGCCCCCCCCTGGCCCTCGTGTGACAGCGGGCCAGGACAAGGCGGGGGTCGCGACAAGGACCCCCCACGACGCCCGCGACGTCACGCGGGCGCCGCTTGGGGCGTCCGTCGCCTAGCGAGGGCCCCACTCGAGCGAAGGAGCAGGGCCGAGGGATGAGCCCTGGACCTCGAACAAAATGAGGGCCAAAAAGCAGGCGATTTGTCTGGAAACAAGAAGGCCAAGCAACCAGGTCCCATTGGGGTAAGGAAAATGAACCCCAAGTGGGTGCACGACATGTTTACATTGAAGATGTGGAAAATCCTGTATAAATTTTTTTTCTTTTTTCTCCTCAAATTCATGAGAATTTAGGTTTGCATGAGATACCTTGTTTGCCGTTTCGTGAGTCTTCAGTGGCACGAAAGAAGCACTAAATTGCCCTTGAAACTTAATTTTTAATTAAATAAATTTCCAATTTCATATAAATCATTGAAATTGAATGAGAACACACGATTCACCAAATGTGGCCAGAGAGATGACCACCGTTATCACAAACACAAACAAATCACAATGTCTGAACACGGTGGCCCCATTTATACATGAAAAAATCATCCTGATAGGTAAAAAAAATCTATTTAACATAAAACAAAGTGAAATGATGAAAGTGAGACCACACTCACCCTTTTACATTATGTGGGTGCAAGTGAGGTGAGCAAGTGTACAAGCCGTTGAAAGTAAAGGAGCAATTTAAACATGCAGAAGCTTGCATGTTTAAATTGCATTCCTTTAGTTTTTTTTTAGTGAAGTTTCTGTGCAATGTATGAAGAATGGGATGCTGGTGAAACCCTTACTTCATTGAAGGACTAGAGAGAACTTGTNAAAAATCATCCTGATAGGTAAAAAAAATCTATTTAACATAAAACAAAGTGAAATGATGAAAGTGAGACCACACTCACCCTTTTACATTATGTGGGTGCAAGTGAGGTGAGCAAGTGTACAAGCCGTTGAAAGTAAAGGAGCAATTTAAACATGCAGAAGCTTGCATGTTTAAATTGCATTCCTTTAGTTTTTTTTTAGTGAAGTTTCTGTGCAATGTATGAAGAATGGGATGCTGGTGAAACCCTTACTTCATTGAAGGACTAGAGAGAACTTGTTTGAAATAGAATGAGCACCATTGAATGAAGAGATAAAATCATGGGGTGCATGGCATATCCAATCTGAACCTCGGGAGCCATAGGTCCATGTCTTCCATCCCATTGGCACTAATGCCTTACTATCGTGCAACAGGTGCACACGTCAAGATTTGGACACGAAATCATGGAAGAATATTGACAGTAAAGTTCTTATATGATGAAACCATTGAGGTTAAAACGTACAACATGTTGTGTTTCACGAATTCATGCACATGCACAGCTAAGAACGATCCTAAAAGAGACTTGGGCCACTTCCCTAGTCCCCTCCCTCCCCTCTTTTGTTTCATACTTCCCCACCCTTTTTAATCCAGTCCCCAACCTCCCCAGCCTCCCCACATGAGCGATGCGACATGTTCAAGTCAGACAGTGGGGCAAGTTTTGTGCTTTTTCTGCCGCATGTTTCAGTCACACTCCATCCACTCTTCCTCGCTCTCACTCTCACGTGCGTCTACACCATCGTCAGTGTCACAATCACTACTCTCTTCATTGCCATCTACATGGCATTCGGATTCCATGTCCTTTCCCTCACTGTCCTCCTGCCCCCCCTCGTCGATGTTGAACAAGTCTTCAACTGCAAGCTCACATTCACCTCGTCCCAACGTTCCACCTCTATGTTCCTCCTCGACATTTGCTCCTTGGGGCTCTTGATTGCCCTCCCCATTCTCAGTCTCCTCTACGTCATCGTCGCTCTCACTCCACTCGCTGTCGCTGATCCCCTCGGCAGCTCGCATGTCCAAGTCTCTGCGGCGTTCCTGCACCTTCGCTGCAATGCCATCAAGGAAGGTCTTGTCATGGACTCCCTTGATGACATCTTGACACAGCCTCGTAAAACCCTTCCTATATGCACCATCTTTTCGACTGTTCAGGACCCATACAACAAGCTCCTCCTCAACTCGCAAAGACGCTGCAATTTGCACCACTCCTTTCACCAACTCCTTCCTTCGAGTAATGCTGTTCCTCTTCTCCCTCAGCCACCGCCTTCCCACTCTGTCCCTAAAACTGTCCCCTTCTGCCTCCATCGCCTCAACAGATTTGTATCCAGGACCTATCGGCTTCCGATAGGCATCGTATACCTTCCTCACGCTGTTCGCAGCCACAAACTTTCGAACAGCAAGCTGCTCCTTGTGTGTGATGAGCTCCTCCGGAGGAGGCGGCTCGTTGAGATCGAGACCCTCCTCAGCAGCCTTGTGCCTCTTTTGCTTCCCCTGTGCTTTAAACCCCTCTCCATCCAACCTCCGACTCTGTCTCGCACCACCACCAACCTCGGGCTTCTTCTCAGGTTTTCCTCCTTGCAGTTGGACAATCTCCTCAGCTTGGCGTTTGACGACCGCCGTCAGATCTTGGACTTGCCGCTCAAGAACAAGGATTTGTGCGCGCAACTCACGGTTGATGTGCTGCGTTTGTATGCGATCCACGATTTCCTGCATTCACATGTACATCAGTAAAACCAAACTCATAGTTTTCCCTTCTCTTCATGCCATGGGAGGGGAGCGGTGGGGGAGGGGGGACTGAATGGTAGCCGTAAAGGAGCATGCGATTTTCAACATTAGAATCCTTGCATTCTGATTTACTCTCACCCTTGTCCACCTCCTCTCAACCCCAACCCCACCCCCACCCCCACCCCCACCCCCACCCCCAACCCCACCCCCACCCCCACCCCCA
>SZWC01001503.1:18577-84838 GCA_023375785.1 Penium margaritaceum
GCCTAACACTGAGGCGTGTGCACTTGCCACGCAGAGTTCCCCCTCTATGGCGCCTGACCCGGGCACATTGAGGGAGGCTTTCTCATCGCAGGATGCTGATGCCTGGCGAGCTGCTTGCGAGGATGAGCTTCGCGCTATCCGAGAGCACAGAGTCTACGAGCTGGTCGACCTTCCCCCTGGGAGGAAGGCGATTCAGGTCAAGTGGGTCTTTCGCAAGAAAGTGAAGCCGGATGGCTCACTGGAACGCTACAAGGCCCGCTTGGTCGTCAAGGGGTTCTCTCAGATTGAGGGAGTTGATTACACTGACACCTTTGCCCCTGTCGGCCGCATGACCTCAGCTCGAGCTCTGTTCGGTGTAGTGGCTCGGCATGAGTGGGAACTACAACAAATGGATGTGAACGACGCGTTCCTCCATGGCTCTTTGGATGAGGAGATCTACGTGGCTCAGCCACCAGGCTTCGAGGACGGTGACAAGGTCTGGCGCTTGCGCAAGTCCTTGTACGGCATCAAGCAGTCTCCACGGTGTTGGAACCGGGAGATCACTGGCACCTTGACTCGCGTAGGATACGTACAGAGCGAGGCAAACCCCTCACTCTTCATCCTACCGACACCCGAGCGGTTCACCGCCATCCTGGTCTATGTTGATGACCTTCTGATTGCGTCTCCATCCCTGGAGGCCGTGAAAGAGGCCAAGGCTGTCCTGCAGACCGCCTACAGGATGGAGGACCTTGGTCCTGCATCGATGTTTCTTGGTATGGAGATCGTGCGAGATCGCAGACATCGGATACTGTTGCTGCATCAGGCCTGATACGCACAAGTCATGGGGGAGTGATTTAGTGATCTCCTTGGTGCAGTACCCACTGCTTCCACACCCCTCACACCTGATGGGCAGGATGCCCTGAAGGTGGATGACCCTACACAGCTGGGGGAGACAGTGGACGTGACCTTGTACCTCCGTCTTATCGGATCTCTGATGTACCTGGCCACTATCACGCGTCCCGACATCGTGTCGCCGTCGACCTCCTCGCTCAGTTCTCGCAGGCTCCACGTGCGAGAGCTCTTCATGTGGCTGTGCGAGTGGTACGGTACGTGATCTCCACGCCGTATCTCGGACTCTGCTTTCGTCGGCAGTGTTCGGTGGTCCTTGACGGCTACACTGACAGCGACTGGGCTTGGAGCCCTGACGGGCGCAGTCGCACTGGCTACGTGTTCTTGCTCGATGGTACCGCTTTGTCTTGGCGAAGCGGGAAGCAGGGTTGCATCGCACGTAGCTCGTCGGAGGCAGAGTATGTGGCTTTGGGGGCAGGGGCTGCTGAGGCAGTTTGGCTGCAGCGCTTGTTCCTTGAGCTTGGGCAGTCAGTACCCGCCATTGTGCTGCGTTGCGACAACCAGAGTGCTCTCGCCATTGCGGAGAACTCTGGTGTTTTTCATGCTCGCACAAAGCACATTGCGGTTGAGCATCACTTCGTTCGTGATCTGGTGGAGCGACGCGTGATCTCCATCATGTGGGTTGGCACTGACTTGCAGCGTGCTGATTTCTTGACGAAGGCACTTGCACGCAGAAAGTTCCTGGTGGCCATTCGTTCTGTTGGGCTTCGCCCCGTGCGTGACAGTGGTTGAGTGTGGGATGTACGTCTGCGTCTCATCTGTCTGTGTCACCCACTACATGGTTGTACCAGTGCTGCACGCGTATGGACATGCGTACCATCGGGTCATGGGGGAGTGTTGTGCTTTGTGCCGTTCCTGTACAGTTTACTGTGACCACTCGGCCGTGTCCATACTCGTGCAGATCCCTGAGGCAGGCGGCCCTGGTGAGACCGGCACGACGACAGGCAGTGGACTACCTGCTTGGAGCTGACCGACCACTGTTCCAGAGCCCCAGATGCCACCGGGACTCTTTGCTGTGTCTTCTACGTCTTGCAGGCGTCTTTCGGCGGACTGGCCATGAGGCCTAGTTGCATGTTTTTGCATTATATGCTCACTGTCAGTCAATGGATGCATGCATGTGACCAGTCGTTGCGTCCGTCTTTTGATTCAACACGTCTAGGTTCAGACGGCGTAGGATTCTGACATGTGTGCGCAGAGTTACGACCAAAACAGTGGTTTTGGGCCGGTTTTAGGACAGCTCTTGGACTGCCGCGTGCAACACCCGCCGTGCGCCGCGGCAGGTATTTATGCCTTGGACCTGTCATTTGTCATTTCTCTCTGCATATGCTATATTGAAGCATTCTGACACTGTGCCTTGTGTCTCCTAGCCAAACCCTTGCCGTTGTGTGTACGACCTGTGACTGTAAGTCGTGTACAACACACACAACAACACTTTGTACCATCACCCATTAATAGTCATGCACACCNGCAGAGTTACGGCCAAAACAGTGGTTTTGGGCCGGTTTTAGGACAGCTCTTGGACTGCCGCGTGCAACACCCGCCGTGCGCCGCGGCAGGTATTTATGCCTTGGACCTGTCATTTGTCATTTCTCTCTGCATATGCTATATTGAAGCATTCTGACACTGTGCCTTGTGTCTCCTAGCCAAACCCTTGCCGTTGTGTGTACGACCTGTGACTGTAAGTCGTGTACAACACACACAACAACACTTTGTACCATCACCCATTAATAGTCATGCACACCAAAACACAGTTTGTGACAGTTATGTGTTTGCTAAACAAATGTTAACCACATTACGTTAAAACTAGCGATTATTCTCTCAGGCACAGCTGAACATGAGAAAGCTCTCGCCAATCTTGCACACTGCTGAGACGACAGGGATGTGTGTGCTTTGTGCTTAAAGTCACTTTAGTAACCTGGACTGATTGTGGATGCATGTGGAAGCTGGAAACTACGCTAGAGCACAGGTTGGGGCAGTGGCGTTGTTGATGCAACGTGCGGGCTTCCACGCTCGTTGCTTAGTCTGCTGCCCCCTCAGCCTGTTGCTCTAGAGTCTTAGTCTGACTGCTCTGGATTTGTTACTTAGAAACGCACGCGCCAGTGTTAGCGCCAGAAAGTAGCTGAAAACTGGAAGTCACTTGTTTGTGATCAAGAATGGGCAACAATGGGAGACCCCTCCCAATTCTAGCCCCCCCCTCAGCTTTGTAGAGCTTGTTGCTGAGCTAACCAGCCAATCAGAAAAGGACAGAGTTGTTGTATGCCCATCGTTACGGTCGATAGATCCGTGGTGCCCATAGTCGAAAGCGAACCGTATGCGGTGCCCAAAGTAAAAACCGGCACGCATGCGGTGTCCATAGTCGGAATCGAAATGACTGCGGTACCCATAGTTGAAATGGACATGATATGTGTGCCCCCGGTTAGTGTCAGTTATGGGCACGCTTGATATATGTTTGATGGTTTTAACTTTTTTGACATAGATTTCAACAACCATGAAAAATCGGATGTCGTCGGCGGTCGTCCGCGAAATATGGAACGAATATTGCGTGGTTCTTCAGGGCTCCGACATCTTCTTTACGGGGGTCTTACATACGATAATGCAACGCTTCGCCTCGTAGAAAGGCGCTGCACACCATCGAGCCGATTGCGTCATGTCAGTCCGTTTTCTGAAGGATCCATGAAGTTTAACAATTTGTACATTCGTATGTATAAAACACGTCCGTGTGTTCCAGTGCATTCGCATATGATTTTGACACCCTGTCAGGATTCACACTCTGCCGGTTTCCCGAGTCGCAATGTACCTCCCATCATGCACGGTTACCATGTGCCTCCCACAGCGCCTGTCGTACCTAATACGGGAATATATTTTCAATCCACGTCGACAGTTGCGGTTTGGGGAGGGGGGGTTCCGGCCGTGCATTGCATTATGGTGCATCGAAGCGTCGATGATGTTGGTCGTGCCCACGGCAGCCTTGTAGACGGCGCATGCGAGAGGACCGCGGGTATCCAAGGTATATACACATCGGTTTAATTAACAAGATGCCCATGGAGTCTCCCGATGGCGGGGACCACGCACCAGAGAGGTGGCAAAGCTGTCACATCATCCTGGTTCCCGCCGGACGACAGCCACGACGACGCCACAGATGATCCGTGCTTGACGCAACAGACACCAAGTGCCGAGAACGACGATGCTCTGGCAGCTGCAGTCGACGGGGCCCCACGTCCTGAAGCTGAGGGTCCCGTCAGGATGTCCCTTGTAGGCGGGTGTGTGCACTCTACCAAGGGCAGGCCCGTCGCATCTGACGATGAGGCAAAGGCAGCCGACGCCAAGGCGAAGGCTGCCACTGCCCGCATCTCTGACCCCACCCCACGTGCTACCCTGAAGAAGCAGAAGGCTACGGTGGACTACCCCGGTGGCTCAACATTCGAGAACATGGCCGCATGCAAAGCCGTAGTGGAAGAGTATGCGGTACAGGTACACAACCGCATAGCGCTGAGGTGGTTGAAAAGCGACCCCACTCGGTTTGTGGCACGGTGCAAGCAGTTTGCGACAAAAAACTGCTCGTGGATCGTTCGTGCCGGGTACAGCAAGAATTTCGGAGTAGTCAACATCACCTCGTTCGTGGATGGCCATCTTTGTGACCCCGGCCTTGGCCGGGGTAACCCCGTGCGTTCCATGAGGTGGACGTACATGGGACAAGTGGCCCTGAGGGACTGGCGGACACGGACGTGGCAGCCGGCCTTGAGGGGCTGGCGGGCATGAATGAAGGAGCCGGCCCTGAGGGGCTGGCGGACACAGATGGGGCAGCCGGCCCTGAGGGGCTGGCGGACATGGACAGGGTAGCCGGCTCTGAGGGACTGTCGGGCACAGATGGGGTGACTGACGAAGACAGACCCGTGGGCGCAGTCGATGGAACACCCGGACGCGGCTGGACGGAGGACGGACCCACCACTCCCCCACTCAACGAAAGGAATATCGACGCGCGGAGCGAACGAGGTCACAAGGACATAGGTCCTCAAAGAAGAGGGCATCGCGGGACTCGATGGTGAAGTGCTGGGTGGGATCCCAGAAGCGCCATGCCTTCGAGAGACGCAAGACACCAAGGAAGGTCCACGGACGACCGCGAGGCTTGAGCTTACCACCTTAGTGTGGGGCAGGCAGCCACACGATGGCAGCGCAGCACCAGACCCGCACCGGATGCAGGTCGGCGCGTTCTCCACACCAGTGCTGGAATTGGGTGGACTGATGAGCAATGGGTCCGTGAGGAATCCGGTTCCAGACCCACAACCTATAGGTCATGGCCTCGAAGTAGAAGCCGTCAGAGACGCCGGATTCTACACGCATTGTGCGGACGGTGTCAACCATGGTGCGGTTCCATCGCTCAGAGAACCCATTCTAGGCTGGTGCGTAAGGTGCCGACGTCTCATGATGGACACCACGGGAGGCGAGGAAGAGTGTGGTGTCCCCAAGAAACTCACCACCGCAATTAGAATGGAAGCAGCGGAGAGGGCAACCACACTCGCGTTCAGCACGGACAAGCCAGTCTCAAATGGTGGGATCGGCGTCGCTCTTTTGGTGAAGGCAGAAGACCCAGTGATGTCGAGAAAATTCATCTGTAAGTGTCAGTACGTGACGGCCTTGCTCGTCGACTGACTCTATCGGGAGGGGACCCATGACATCAAAGTGAACCAGGTTGAGCGGGACGGACGCTTGAGAGGCAGAGAGGGGGTAAGTGGAACGGTGCATCTTGCCTCAAACACAATCAATGCACTCGGTGGGACACGGCAGATGAGACAAGGCTGGGTCAAGACCCTTGTCCGGCTGCGTGCGAAGCATGGAATCAACAGTAGTAGAGTGGACGTGACAGAGGCCGCAATGCAGGAGAAGCATGTGTTGCGGATACAGAGTGCTAGTAACAAACACGTTGCTAGTATTGGCTAATGAGGAGGAGACAGAGGTAGAGGCAAACAGGCACGGGACGTGCCACAAGTTGCCACGGGCGGTCGCATGCAAAACAACACGACTGGATAGACACAACGACACATTGCCCAGACCACGCAAATGCAGAACGTCCATGCTCTTGCAATCAAGGGCGGTTACAGACAGGAGGCTGAGCTCAAGGCTAGGGACAAAGAGAACATAAGTCAAGAAGACATCACCTGCTAGACCATGAAAATGAACGGCGCCGACACCACGAACGGGTAACACCTGACCAGAACTTGTCCCAACCCTGGTAACACCGGTGATGGGACCAAAAAAACTCAAAGCCTCGTGCAAGGCCGTCATGTTATGCATGGCCCCGGAGTTGATGATCCAGGTCTCTGACAGATCCTGGATCGGTGTGGCCAGTTTGCTGACAGTCACATGGCAATGGGCAAGCAACAATGACAAAGTGGACAGAGGATCAAACCAGGAGAACCAGTCATCCAACAAGGCGACATCGTCATGAAGAGGAGCAGGCGGGCAAGGCACAAGAGAGGATGGGATGGACAGAGATACAGAACACAATCGTAGCACCGACTCTGTCATGCAGGGTGGGGAGGAACTAGCGACTACTCAACTCGCACTTCCCTGGGAAGGAGGGCGAGGAAGGCCGAGATGATGTGCGATGATCTGCTCAAGCTGGCGCTCGCGAGTGGAAGGTCCGACAGAGTAGACCGACTGCGGTGTGACGACGCCGGAGTTGAAGAGGGGGTAGGAAGGCACTGGGGACGGAGGAACGGGCATGGACAGCTGGGAGGAGGATGCGGTGGGGATGTCGCGAGCTGTGCAGATACGGTAGGAGCAGCGACGATCGTGGCAGTAGTGGCAAGGCGGTGCTTGCGCTAACGACGCGAGTCTCGTCGGTCGAAAGCGGAAACGTGTACCACCCATGTCCTCACTGGCCACAGTTGTGGCAGACAAGGCTGGAATTGCCGGATCCGCTAGTATGCTGCTGAGGACCCTTGCCCTTCTTGCTCCACTTCTTCTTCTTGCCAGCCGAGGAGGCGCCGGACGACGCTGCTGCTGCAAGGGTAAGAGATCACTTGCGTGTCTTGCAGCCACAACCAACAACCCCCCATGACCTACAGCTTGAAAACCTAACATAGCAGGTTGAGGTAGGAGCGTTGTTGATGCAGGGTGCGTGAACCCACGCTTGTTGCTTGAGCTTCCCCCTCAGTCAATTGCACCAGAGTCTTAGTCTATGAGCTCTGGTTTTGTTACTCAGAAATGTGTGCACTAGAGTTAGCACCAGTCAACATTTGAAAACTGGAAATGACTCATTAGGAAGTAAGAATAAGCAAGAATGGGAAACCCCTCCAAGTTCTAGCTCCTCCCTGCTCTGTAGAGCTTGTTACTCAGTTTCTAAGCCAAGTGGAAAACTGGCCTCTTTTCTGGCAGGCAGGGTTTTCTCGGTGAGCCTTGCCAGATAGCCGACAACCGAAAACCGAGGCGTCGTCCGTTTTGCCTCAAAACCAGACCATACCATAATGCGCACGCTGCAAATGAGCCGTGCGGTCAGAATCACCTAGAAAAGTAACAGCAATGAGTTATAGCCGCCAAACCCAGGCGTCGTCTACGCCAGTCCCTGGTCGGAATAGTGCCCGAATAATATGAAACTTGGACCCTGAGCAGAACATGTCGCTACAGATGCAACAACGCAGTCAGATCCAACACTAGACGAGTGCAAATAGCATATGCAATGACAGAGACTGTCAATGACACGAATGCCAAGGAGGTCTGTCGATGGAGTTGAGCATGTTGGAGGGAGGAGGCTCCAACAAAATGCGTGTAGGCCTCAGCGTGTGTCGGCTCAACCAGACGACACTCCAGCATCGTTGCGTCTTGACGTCATTCATCTGCATGCCGATGTACACAAGCCGGGAGGACACAATAGTGTACAATAAGAGATGCATGAAAACCAACACTTCCCCATGAATCACAGGCGCAGTGCACATAGACGGGCAGAGAGCATTGAGACCAAGCGGATAGGGGTAGAGAGAGATAGAGAGAGAGGACCTCAAAGATGCACACCAACTGCTCTAACAACCTTCTTGAACGAGTCATGCTTTAGTGCCTTGGTAAAGAAGTGAGCTGTGCCGTCTCAATCCACATAATGCTGATGCTGTAGTCATGAAACAATGAACACCCATAGTGATACTCGACATTTATGTGCTTTGTGCAAGTGTGATGCACGCCGTCATTGTCAGCAATAGCCATGGTACTCTCATTGTCACAATGCAATGTGATGGAAAGACTGAGTGATGCATCTCGGACAACAAGCAACGCAACCACACGTTCTCACATGCGCCAGAATCAAGGGCAACATACTTAGCCACAACAATGCTACGTGCAATGCAACCTCGCTTGCCATGCGCCAGGACAGAGTCGTGCCGCTAACAAAAAAGATCCAACAAGTACAACTCTTACCGTCTGGACTGCCGGCCTAGTCACTGTCGGTATAGTCCACCGCAACAACGGATGGCTGTCGACGGAATATGAGACCTTGCCGTGGGGTCGAGACAACATAGCAGAGTACTCAGATCGCGGCCTCAAAGTGGAGGTGCCATGGCTTGCAAGAGAAATGGGCAAGGAGGTTGACGGCAAAGGCAATGTCTAGACGCGTCGTCGTCGCCAGGAACATGAGTGACCCGAAGACGTAGATACGTGGTCACGTCTACTGGCTCCCCCACCATGATTGGATTAGAGCTCTAAAGCTTCGCCTAACCATCAAGCAATATGGTTGAGGATGTTCTCGGCATGAGGGGTAGGTCCTCAGCGAAGCGCCCGGACAAGGTCTGGACATAGGCGGCCTGATGGACGTGTAGGAGATCCATGGAGCGATCATGCTCAAGCTCCATGCTTAGAAAGACTCGTGCTGACCCGAGGTCCTTCATGTGGCAGGTGACATGCAGCAGGTCCTTGACCCGCTAGATGGCAGCTGCATGTGGCGACACGATGAGCATGTCGTCAACATAGACCAGGACAACAACAAAGGTGTGGCCTTGCGGGCAGATGAACCGCGCGAATTTGGTAGTGCTGCGAAGGAGGCTGCCGCTGAGAAGTGTACGAATGATCTCTTGATTCTAGAAGCACAGTGACTGTTTTGTTAGCTACTGAGCTAACCACCTCTGGCAGAGAAGCCGCAAAACCGAAAAGCTCACAAAGGTTTTTAGGCCTTCTTCCTTTGTTGACATGTGTCATGCACCCCAAACTTAATCAGGCATACACTTCACCTTCAAGAGTACTAACGCCTTAGCATTAAATCTCAAGAAGAGCTCAAGTCGTCAATACACAAGAGAGCATCAAGCAAGGGTTGATTGATCAGCATGCAAGACAAGTCCTTTTATAGCTGTCTGTCCAGTCCTATAACTCAAAAGCACATTCCTGGGAAGTGGCCTGAACCAACCACGTCACCAATAGACTTGCACTGTGGGCTTGACACATAAGCATCCTAGTGTCAAGGTGACAGACCAACCATGTAGCGTCCAAGAAGCTACGGAATTTCTTTCTTGGAAGCTTCCACAGGAAACAATATATGCATGGGGCCAGGATGGAACTCATGACCTCTCACTTGGCCAAATCAAAAAAATGGCCAAGGTAACCACTCACCCACATGGTGTACTCACAGGTCATATCTCACAAGAGACAGAGCATAGTTGATTCACACTACAACGGATCTAGGGGTCATACCTCCACAAGGGGCAGAGAATTCCCGATCCGTCCTACAACACTGAACAAGGGGCAAAACCATTCAAAAAATACCTCCCTTTCACCTTGCGTCATTGACCATCATCATTCGCCATCACTTGCGTTGACCATGCCGATACCTTGCCTGCCCGCCTGGTGGAGATACTTGTCCAGTGGCTCTGTAAGCATGTCAGCCCGGTTGAGCTTGGTACCGACATACTCTAGGTCCACTGTCTGCTTGTAAACCAAGGCTTGAGCGTAGTGGTAGCGGATCTCGATGTGCTTTGTGCGCCTGGAAAGGACGGGGTTCTTTGACATGTCAATGGCACTCATGTTGTCAATCTTGATGACCGTCGCCGTTGCCTGTGGTGCCTTCATCTCCGATGGCAAGCTTCATAGCCACTACATCTCTTTACACACCTCCACCAAGGTGATGTACTCAGCTTCAACTATTCACAGAGAGACACATTCTTGCTTGCGACTTGCCCAACTGACTGCACCTCCATTCAACATACACACAAAGCCGGAGGTAGATTTTCTGTCATCGACATTCCCTCCCCAATCAGCATCAGTGTAGCACATGAGACGGAGTGATGCAAATCCAACGATGCCTCCAAACTGGAGCCCCACGTGCCGCGTCCCCTGAAGGTAGCGCATGATGCGCTTCACGGCCTGCCAGTGAAGTGGACCAGGATTGGCCACAAACCGGCTCACCTGCCCAACAGCATGGGCTATATCTGGTCGGGTGGCGACTATGGTATACATCAGACTGCCCACTGCAGACTGACATGGGATGTCCAGCATGTCAGTTTTCTCCGCTTCGTTGGATGGGGACATGGAGGTGGAGAGTTTGCACTCCGAGCTCATGGGTGTGCTCGCAGGTTTGCAATCTGCCATGTCGTATCATTTGAGGATGGAATCGATGTATTTTTTCTGGTTCAGGCTTATGGTACCTGCTGCTCTGTCGTGCTTGATGGCAATTCCAAGATAGAAGTCAAGAGGACCCATGTCTTTCATCTCGAATCTGCTACTCAGCTACCCCTTGAGATCGTCTAACAACTGCGTCGAAGAGGAGCATAGAATCAGGTCATCAACATACAAGGCGACAAGCATAGTCCCTTTGTCACTCTCATGCACGTATATGCTAGGGTCATTGTCGCACTGCATGAAGAGCTCCTTGGCCATGAACGTGTCCATCTCCTGGTACCAAAGTCTTGGCGCTTGTTTTTGCCCATAGAGTGCCTTCAGCAATCTGCACACCTTGCCCTCAAGAGCATTAACCCCCTCCGGAACCTCCATCAATACCTCCTTGTCAAGTTTGCCGTAAAGGAAGGCTGTCTTGACATCCATCTGATGGACCTCCATGTTCTTGGCAGCAGCAATGGCGAGCATTGACCGGATGGAGGCAAACGTCACAACTGGAGCAAACGTCTCATCGTACTCTGCGCCAGGCCGTTGGGAGAACTCCTTTGTTACCACCCGTGCCTTGTACTTGTCTATCTTGCCATCCTGTTTCCTTTTTGCTTTTAGCACCCACTTGGACCCCACAACGTGAGCCCCGGCAGGTCTGTCCACCAGCACCCATGTCCCATTCTCTTTAATGGAGCTGAGTTCACTGCAAATTGCTTTGTCCCACTCTTCTTTGTCAGGCCGAGTGAGTGCCTCTGTGACAGACGTTGGCTCCTCTTGAACCAAGAATGAATAGTTGAAGCCTGTCCATTCACCTCTATCTCCGTCGTAATGCTGCTGAGGTACTTTGAGGTGTGAACTGCTCCTTAAACCTGCTGGCTGGTGCTGTTGATGTGGAGGCTGGATGTCTGGTTCGTCGTTGATGGGAGAGGCATCCTCCTCATGTTCCGGAGGATTGGATACGTCGGAATCAGAGTCTGATTCCTTCAAGTCATCTTCATGAGCTCCTCTCCCTGTTGCAACACCTATCCCATGCCATTGTGCTGGTGCTTCGTCTCCCTCTTCAAGGAGAGTGAGCCACTCTCCCTGTTTTGGAGCATTCTCGAGTTCGTGATGCTCGCCCTTACTCAGAGACGTTTAGTGGAAATCCACGTCTTTGCTGCGGATGACCTTCTTGGTTCCTTGGTCCCACAGTCGCTAAGCTTTGTGCGCGGTGTCATAGCCAATGAAAATGCACTTTCGTGCTCTTGCATCAAGCTTTCCAGGGCCCTCACCGGCCTGGACCTCGGCAAACCCGGTGCAACCGAACACCTTGAGATGGGAGGCGTCCGGATTCCTGCCTGACCATGCTTCTTGAGGCATCTTCAACTGCTGTGTCTGCTTCTTCTTGCCTCTCCTTCACATAGTTGCTACAGGTGTGAAGTTCACAAGGTAGGTAGCCGTGCGTGCTGCTTCAGCCCAGAACCTAAGAGGAAGCTTGGCGTCAAAGAGCATGCACCTTGTCATGCCTAGGAGCGTCTAGTTCATCCGCTCTGCTACGCCGTAGCTTTGAGATGAATAGGGCATAGTTTTCTGGTGTTCAATGCCCTGTGTCTTGAGCCACTCCCTCCAAGCTTTGTACTCTCCCTCGTTCTCCGTCCTGAATGCCTTCTCCTTCTTTCCACTCTGTCGCTCAACCATAGTGACAAAGGCCTGCAGATTCTCCTTCACCTCACTTTTCTTTTTGAGAAAGTATATCCAGACTTTGCGGCTGTTGTCATCGATGCATGTGAGGAGATATCTGCTGCCTCCATTTGACGGTATGCAAAAGGGACCACATACGTAAGAGTGGACGAGATCAAGAGGTGCGAGAGTACAAGTGCCATTGCGTTTGAAGGGTTTCCTTTTCACCTTGCCTTGAAGGCATGGCTCACACATGATTTCCGCTCCCTCCACCTCATCACCTAGCTCTATCCCACGCACTAGCTCCTGCTTTCCCATGAGCTCCAATGTGCGATGAGCCACGTGCCCAAAGCGCCTGTGCCACAGGTTCTCGGAGGATGTGCACAGGCTAGAATGAACAGCCCCGGTGGTTGCATTTGCTTGCAA
Organism: Penium margaritaceum; assembly: GCA_023375785.1. Taxonomy (NCBI): domain Eukaryota; kingdom Viridiplantae; phylum Streptophyta; class Zygnematophyceae; order Desmidiales; family Peniaceae; genus Penium; species Penium margaritaceum. The sequence goes on from SZWC01001503.1 coordinate 31,130, forward strand.
TTTTGATGCGAAATCATCTGCTACCACTGCTTCCGCTGCTCCAACATGTCCTTCCTCATCTGAGTCTGCATCGTTGCTCTCCTCATCATCACTCTCGACCAAATATTCGGCCGTTGAAGTTGTCGTTTTGGTCTGCAAGACATAGAGTCCATCAACGCGAGGAACCTGTGCGACAACCTTCTTGGCAGAGTAGGAGATGTTGATGTCCTTGGTAGGAACTATCACCGATTCCTTCTCTGTAAAGACCACTATCATGTCATGGTCAGTTATCTTAGAGACAGAGAGCAGGTTGGCTATGAAGGAGGGAAAGTTGACCACCCCCTCTAGCTTGAGGTCGGAATCTCCACCGTTGATACCCACTGTGACCAGCTTGTCACCAATCCCCTCAGCTGCCTTAACCTTGCCGTTGGCGACTCTGAAGTTATTGTTACATGGAGTAAGAGAGATGAAGTCTCTCTTCTCGTAAGTGGTGTGCTCGTTTGTGCCCGAGTCAAGGCCATAGGCTCCTGGCCTGAGTATCTCCCTCCCTTTGTTGGAGGCACACTCAGCCATCAAGCTTGTGGGATCCTTCCCACCATTTCCCACTCGCCATTCATCCCCGTCTCCTCACTCTCTCTTGGGTGCACGGCACTCTCAAGCCCAGTGTCCAGCCTNTGAAGTTATTGTTACATGGAGTAAGAGAGATGAAGTCTCTCTTCTCGTAAGTGGTGTGCTCGTTTGTGCCCGAGTCAAGGCCATAGGCTCCTGGCCTGAGTATCTCCCTCCCTTTGTTGGAGGCACACTCAGCCATCAAGCTTGTGGGATCCTTCCCACCATTTCCCACTCGCCATTCATCCCCGTCTCCTCACTCTCTCTTGGGTGCACGGCACTCTCAAGCCCAGTGTCCAGCCTTGCGACAGTTGTGGCACTTTCCTTGGCGCTTTGCACCCCTTCCACTGTTGCTAGTGCTATTGTTTCCCTTGTACCCAGAGGAGGAGGTATTGCGGAAGGTGCCGCTACTTCGTGAGGTAAAGGCAGCCATGTTTTCTTCACTACTGCTACAACGCATAGCTTCATTCCGCACATACTCAGAGACAGTGGTGTAGGAAACTAGATCTTCAGTCTACCCTCCAATCACCGTTATCATGGGGCCCCAACTTTCCGGCAGCGTCATAAAAAAACTCATGGCCTGCATGTCGGATTTCAGGTCCCACCCCATGCCGGTGGCTTGTTGCAAGAGCGTCTCAAACTTCTACATAAAGGGGGAGACATCCTCCCCTTCACCAAGCCTCATGCTGATGAGGTTTTGTAGAATGAAGAGACGGTTGACAAGTGAGGAATGAAACACCTTGCCGAGTTTGGCGTATGCCGCGGCTGCCACTGTACAACCGCTGATGTGTGAAAGGAATGAGGGTTGTATGGAGGACACAAGAATGGCGAGAGCCTTCTTGTTGAGCTTGACCCATGCCATAAGGTCAGCACCCTCCTCCTTTGGTGCTGGGATAGTTCCGTCAAAAAATCCTAGCAAATCTCTGTCATCCATGATGATCTCAAACTTCCACTTCTAGTGTGCAAACCCCTCTCCATCAAACTTGAGAATGGGTGAATGATTCCCTGGTTCCCCTGTCCCTGCCATCCCTACAACTACAACTGCTACAGCTGCTCCATCTGTTGTTGATGCCGATGAACCTGTGTTTGAGGCCACTGTAGGCTGTTGGTGAGAACAAGAAACTACTTCCCCTATTCACGTTTGCTGTTGCAAGCAGATGTAGGCTGATGTAGGCTGATGTAGGTTGATGTCAGCTCCAAAGGTAGAAAGGTGCAGATGTGTTGCATTCCCCTCCTTTTGATGTTGTCCTGCAAACAGAGAGGTTGGGTGAGAGCGAAGGCGCTCTCACCGCTTATGACCTTAGCGGTTGTGTACGTGAAACTTCCCTAACCAGTGGAGTGGGCCCATAACCCTTTGTTAGCTACTGAGCTAACCACCTCTGGCAGAGAAGCCGCGAAACCGAAAATCTCACAAAGGTTTTTAGGCCTTCTTCCTTTGTTGACATGTGTCATGCACCCCAAACTTAATCAGGCATACACTTCACCTTCAAGAGTACTAACGCCTTAGCATTAAATCTCAAGAAGAGCTCAAGTCGTCAATACGCAAGAGAGCATCAAGCAAGGGTTGATTGATCAGCATGCAAGACAAGTCCTTTCATAGCTGTCTGTCCAGTCCTATAACTCAAAAGCACATTCCTGGGAAGTGGTCTGAACCAACCACGTCACCAATAGACTTGCACTGTGGGCTTGACACATAAGCATCCTAGTGTCAAGGTGACAGACCAACCATGTAGCGTCCAAGAAGCTACGGACTTTCTTTCTTGGAAGCTTCCACATGAAACAATATATGCATTGGGCCAAGATCGAACTCATGACCTCGCACTTGACCAAATCAACAAAATGGCCAAGGTAACCACTCACCCACATGGTGTACTCACAGGTCATATCTCACAAGAGACAAAGCATAGTTGAGTCACACTACAACGGATCTAGGGGTCATACCTCCACAAGGGGCAGAGCATTCCTGATCCTGCCTACAACACTGAACAAGGGGCAAAACGATTCAACATGCTTCAGGCCATAGTGGGCCTTCCGCAGCCTCCATACCTTGCCAGAGCCATCGTCGAATCCTGGGGCTACACCATGTGGAGCTCCTCACCTTCCATTGAGCCATGAAGGAAGGCGTTTCTCACATCCATCTGATGTAGATCCCACCCGTGCTAGGCAACGAGGCTGAACAACGCCCAGCTGGTGGACAACTGATCGAACGCGGCAAAGATCTGGTCTTAGTCTTGCCCAGGGACCTGGGCAAATCCCTTGGTTGTAAGACGTGCCTTGTACTTGTTCACGGATCCATCTGGATTTCACTTTCGCGAGAGGATCCAGTTGGCGCCGATGGCCTTTCGGCTGGGGGGAAGGTCGACAAGCTCGTAGACATGATGCGAGACGCCAAGGAAGGTGAAGGAACGGCCGCGAGGCTCGAGCTTGTCACCTTGGTGTGTGGTAGGTAACCATACAATGGCGACGCAACCCTAGACGTGAGCCGGGAGGAGGTTAGCTTGCTCGCCACACCATAGCCGGTATGGTGTGGATTGACGGGGAAGGGGTCCGTGGAGAACCCGGTTCCGGACCCACATTATGTAGGTCATGGCCTCAAAGTAGAAGCCATCAGAGAGTCAAGACTCGACCCGCATGATGCGGACGACATCGGCCATGGTGCGGTTACACCGCTCAGACATGCCGTTCTGGGCTGGCTTGTAAGGCGCCAACGCCTCATGATGGATGTCACGGGAGGCAAGGAAGATTGTTGTCTCCCCCATTAATTCATCACCACAATCAGAGCAAAAGCGGCGGAGAGGGCGAGTACACTCACACTTATTGCAGAAAAGCCAGTCTCGAATGGTGGGGGCGACAGCTGTCTTCTGCCGAAGTTAGAATACCCAACGATAGCAAGAGTAGTCATCTGTGAGGGTGAAGAAATAGTATTTGTGCTCCCCGACAGACTCTATCGGAAGGAAACCCATGACATCAGAGTGAACAAGGTCCATCGGGGCGGACACACTATTGGGGACAGTGGATAGGTGGACCGGTGCATCTTCCCCTGAGCATGATCAATGTACTCAGTGGGATACGGTAGTGGAAAGGAGGCTGGATGAAGGCCTTTGGCTCGTTGTGTACGGAGCATGTTGTTGACAGCAACAGAGTGGACGTGACAGAGGCGGCCGTCCAGGAGACGTGTGTGTTGCGGAGAGAGTGTGCTAGTAACAAACATGTGGCCTGTGTCAGCCGATGGGGAGGGGACAGAGTAAGACACATACAAACACGGCACGTGCCACAAGTTGCCATGAGCCGTGGCATGTAAGACGACACGACCGGACGGGTGCAATGACATAGTGCCAACACCACGTGAGTGCAATATGTCCATGCTCATGCGTTCAAGGGTAGTGACGGATAGGAAGCTAAGCTCAAGACCAGGAACAAAGAGGACATGGGTCACGTAGACATCCCCAGCGGGACCACGGAAATGAATCACATCGATGCTGCAAACGGGTAAGACCTGACCAGAACCTGTCAAAACCCCAAAGACATCGGTAATGGGGCCAAGGACAGTGAAGGCCTCACGGGAAGTCGTCATGTGATGTGTGGCCCCGGAGTTGATGATCTAGGTTTCGGCAGGGTCCTGGACCAGTGTTGCCAAGTCGCTAACGTCACATGGCAGTGGGCAAGGGATGCGGATGTAGTGGACGGTGGTACAAATCGGGACTGCCAGTCATCCAACCAGGCGGCATCATCACGAAGAGGAGCAGGTAGGGAGGGCACAACACAGATGGGAACTTACAAAGGTATGGGGTACGACCATAGCTTAGACTATGTCATGCATGGCAAAGCAAGGTGACCATCGAAGACGCAACTCGTACCTCCCTGGGGAGGAGGGCTAGGTAATCTGAGCTAGAGTGCGATGAACTGCTCCAACTGACACTCGCGGGTGGAGGGCCGGACGGAGATGACCGACTGCGACGTGACGGCACCGAAGCTGGAGAAGGAGGAGAAAGGCGTTGGTGATGGAAGAGCGGGTGCCGACGACTGCGGATGATGATGCAGCTGAGCTGTCGAAGGGTGAAAGGGAGGGGGCGGCACGGACACAACATGAGCAGTGATAGTCACAATAGTAGTGGCAAGGCAACGCTCATGCTGGCTATGCATGGTGGCGATGACGCGTGCCTCGTCTGTCGGGAGTGGACAAGTGTACCACCCATGTCCTGGCTGGCCATAGTTGTGGCAGACTAAGCTGCCGCCACTGGATCTGCTTGACTGCTGCTGTGGACCCTTGCCCTTCTTGCCCCTACGTTCCTTCTTGCTGGATGATGAGGCGCCGAAGGACAAAGCTGTTGCGGGGGCGGTGACAACCACCGAGGCGACGGCAGGAGAGGCGAGGGCCTCCGTGCACTGGATGCGAGACTCTTGACACGCCTTCTCGATGTGGAGAAAGAGCTCATTTGCCCAGGGCAGCCATCATGGTGGGAATGTCCTGGGTGTAATGTACGAAGACCTTGGCAAACATGTCGGTTGCACCGAGCTTGATGGTGAGGAGCGCGGACAGAGGGGATGGTGCAGCCTCTCCCAGGTGGCAAAGGATGTCCTCCGCCCGCTGCCAATAGGAGGTGACCGTCTCGATTTCCCCCATATGGAGGGATTTGAACTCCTAAAGCAGGTGGCTGGTCTCTGCCTTGCTAGAAAGGCGATGAGGGCACATGAAGATGTGCAACGCCGTTGACGGGTCAGGGAGGCCGCCTGTGGACAAATCGCGAAGGAAGGGCTCTAGAGAAAGACGTGAAGCCGGAAGGGCGACGGGGACGAGGGCACATAGAGCGCAACCAGCATCAGACATGCGGCCAGCCTGGGTGGAGTCGTAGGGCAAGATGTAGTATGGCCAGAGGCCCTTAGCCTGCATCCAGATGCGGAAGCTGAGCACCCAACTTTGGAACTGCTCGACAATTTGAAGCAGCGGGGACGAGATTTCATAGTCCTTTGGCCTGTGGCCAGCACCTAGAGTGGGGCCTAGGACTGAAGACGGAGTCTGCCTTCAGCGCTGGGTATGGTGTTGTGTCAAACACTATGTAGCAGAAGGAATGTCAGGACTAGCATGTCTGGGTGGAAATAAGGGCGGTGACTTCTGATGTTGTTGTTGCTATTGCGGCTAATACTGTGGCAGCTGTATCGGCAGAAGCCGTGCCGCTAGCTACTGCGTTAGCGTTGGAAGCTGCTGGCATATGGCGGCTAGCGGATCTGACAAAACAGGAAGGGCAAGGAGAGATTCTGTAGGGTGTTGGAGCTATTGTGGCTGCTGCTAGTACTGTTGTTGCAATTGCTACTGTGACTGCTGCTACTACGGTTACTATTGTTGCTACTTCTTCGGCAACTGCTGTTGTTGCTGCGGCTGCTACTACTAATACAACTACTGTTGCTAAAGTTGGTTTTCGAAGCGACTTTTGCTGCTGCTACTGCTACTACTGCTGCTGCTGCTTCTTCTGTAGCGGCTACTACTGTGGTTGCTCCAGCGGCAACTGTTGTTGCTCTTGCTACTACTACAACTGCTGTAGTTGCTACAAAAGGGGGGACCAATGGATCCTTCTGTAGAAGAGGACCCCTCTTCACTTTTAGCCATGGTTGCCTCTGTTTCCCCCCCCTTTCTTTGTGGTATTGAATGTGTTGGTGACATCATTAGTGACGTCAACTTGACTTTGGCAGTGACGTGAGTTTGACGTTGGTTATTATATCAGCAATGCGACTGAGGTTAATACGGACATTTGTAGTGACATCAGCCAAGAGTGGCTCATGTCAGTACTGGCTGTGGCACTACTCTTGCAACTACTGTTGCGTTCTTTGGTATACAGATACAGCTGTTGCTGCTGTTGCTACTACTGGCGTCAGTTGTGATGTCATCATTGACATCTGTAGTGATGTCAGTTGTGATGTCAGCACTCACGGCTGATGTCACCATAGCTAGTGCTGCTGTTGCCATTGTTGCTAATACTACAACACTATTGTGCGCTAGTGCTACCACTGCTGAAGCTGCTGCTGTTGTTGTTGCGGCTGTTGCTCCTGTTGCCACTGCTGCTGCTGTTGCTATAGTGGCTACTATAGTAGATGCTGCTACTGTCGCTGCATGTTGCTTGTGCTGCTGTAGTTATTGCTGCTTTGGTAGCAGCTGCTTTGGCTACTGCAGTTGTAGTAGCACGATTGCACGCTGCTTCTACTGTAGCAATAGCATCAGCGAGGGTGTGGATGCTGCCCCAGCCCTCGGCTGCGGATGTCCGAGGGTTTTGCGATTTTTATTTGGTTTTTTTCCCTCTATTTTTTTTCTCATTTGTGGTCACTGCTCGCTGCTGCTGCAACTACGTGCTGGTGCCATAGCCGTTGCTACTTTTGTTACTGCCGGCCGTTGCCGCTTCTACTGTTGCTATTGGTGCTCATAGCTGCTGTTGCTGCTGCCCACAAGTGCTGCTACTATTGCCTATTGTTGGGTACTGCTGCACGGTGCTGGTTGTCGCTGCTCGCTGCTCCTAATGATGCTGCTGTTGCTATCGACCGTTCCTACTATTGCTCTTGCTTGCTGCTTGCTGCTACCCGCTACTGTTGTTGATGCATGCTGCTCGCTCCTCGCTACTCGCTGTTGGTGCCGGCTGCGGTTCGTGCCTGTCGTTGCTGTTACTGCTACTTGCTACAGCAGCTACTGCTTGCTTTAGTAGCTGCCTGTTTGCTGTGTGCTACTTGCTTTGTGCTGTTGCTGCTGCTACCGTGCTGGCAACTGCACATGTCACTTTCCTTGCAGTGTCGTCACCATGTACATTGGCGCTGCTCCAGCATCGGTCAGTCGTGCCGGCCGCGAGTCCACTGCCGCTACCACCGACATGGGGTCAGTGCTGCAAAAAACATTTCAGCAACATTTCTCCCGCGTCGTGAGCATTTTGAAGATGCCACCCGGTAGGTCAACGCTACCAGAAAAAATCGAGTAGCATTTCCACTGCACATGCACTTTCTGGGGACCGCTGGTGTTGACTAGACGTGTTCGCCGGTGTTCTTCTGCTTCTTCTACGCTCAGGCTCTCATACCAAACTCGAGAACCTAACACAACAGGTTGGGACACTAGCGTTGTTGATGCAATTTGTGTGAGCCCACGCTCGTTGCTTAAGTGGCTCCCTCAGTCTGTTGCACCAGAGTCCAAGTCTGAGAGCTTTGGTGCTGTTACTCAGAAACGAGTGTACCAGAGTTAGCGCTAGACAATAGCTGAAAAGTGGAAATGACTGATTAGGAAGTAATGATAAGCAACAATGGGAGACCCCTCCAATTTCTAGCTCCCCCAGCTCTGTAGAGCTTGTTACTGAGTTCCTAAGCCAATCAGAAAAATGTCATATTTGTTGACAGGCAGGGTTTTCTTGGTGAGCCCTGCCAGACAACTGACAACCCAAAACCCGGGCGTCGTCCGTTTTGCCTCAAAACTGGACCATACTATAATACGCTTGCTGCAAATGCAGTCGTGCAGTCAGATTCACCTAGAAAAATAGTAGCAATGAGTTATAGCAGCCGAAACCTAGGCGGCGTCTACGCTAGTCCCCGGTCCCAAGAGTGCCCGAATAGAATAAAACTTGGACCTTGAGCAGAACACGGTGCTGCAGATAAAACAGCGCAGTCAGACCCAGCACTGGACGCATGCAGGCAGCATATGTAGCAATAGTGACTGCCGGCGGCACGACTGCCGAGGAGGTCTGCCGATGGAGCTGAGCACGTTGGATGGAGGAGGCTCCAGAAAGATGCGTGTAGGCCTTAGCGTGCGTCGGCTCCACCAGACGACACTCCAGCAGTGTTTCGTCTTGTTGTCAGTCATCTGTACGCCGATGTACACAAGCCGGGAGGACATTACATAGTACAATGAGAGATTCATGAAAACCAACACCCACAGACGGACATCCCACACACAAGTGAGAGCTAGGCAGTGCACAGCCACGTCAAAGATAGAGCGACTGACAAGCAGCATGAGCACGCAATCGACCAAGGGCATGCACAACTGTTTCAAACATCCCACTACCAAGAGCCTTGGTGAGAAAATCTGCACTCTGCTAACGAGTGTCGACCCAGACAACCTGGACTTCTCCAACAACAATGCACTAGCGTAAAAAGTAATGTTCAATGCAGATATGCTCAGTGGGAGCGTGATGCATGCATCATTCACAGTGATTGCGTTGGTACTTTGATTATCATGGCATAGTCTGATGTGGGAGATGGGTACAGGAAGCTGTTGCAGTAGGCAGGACATGTTGTTTTGTCTGTTCACTGCCTCACTGACTCATACTGTGACCTCTCGGCTGGTGTACATGCTCGTGCAGACGACTGACTAGATGGACACGAATGCTGAGGGGACGCAGTTCGGTGGAGTGGATGTGTCGCCGTGAAGCCGAGGGTGTGGTTATCCTCCTCGCGCTTCTGACACAACACCCTCATGCGGCCAGCTCCATCCGCAACAACCCTTGGCTGTCAGTCTATGAGAAGTTGTAGATAGCTCTCGGGAGTAGTGTAGCCAACGTTGGGGCAGCTATACCTCCACGTAGCCGATTTTCTTGCTGGTTCTGACTGCATGACTGCGTTTGCAGCGTGGTTAGTTTTGTGTGGTAGATTTTCCAGGCAGAACAGACAACACCCGGGTTTTGGGTCATCGGGTGTTTGTTAGGGCTCACACAGGAAATTCTGCCAGAAAGGATGATGGACAGTGTTGTAATACACCCATCGATTGAGTCGATAGATCAGCGGTGTCCAAATTTGAAAACGGAAAAACGACGGTGTCCATAATCGAAAACAACAAGGTAACGGTGTGCATAGTCAAAAACGACATGACAGTGGTGCCCATGTTTTTCATTGTGTGAGAAAAAATGGGCACGGCTCACATGTATTTGATGTATTCAACAGATTTGACATGGATTTTTACTTCGAGGGCGAAGTCGAACTTTGCCAGTCATCGCGAGCTCACAGGAGGGGTTTCACGCTGAAACCTCCCTTCGAGCTTGTGATGACCTTACCAAACCCCCAATTTCAACTAAGGGGTTTATCGAGGGTTTGAGGGGGTTTGCACGGTGCATGTTGTGATAGAAGCATGGGGATCTGCCGGGCCCCGCGCCGGGCAAGTGAAAAATGAAACCCAAACCCCCCACTGTAACTAGGGGGTTTGTAGGTTATTGGGGGGGGGGAGGTTGCAAGACGCGGCACATGCTATGATAGAAGAAAGGGGATCTGCCAGGTCCCACTACTGCGGGGCACGGCAGGTGCCCGGGCAAGTAAGGAAATGAAACCCAAACCCCCCACTGTAACTAGGGGGTTTGTCGGATATTTTAGGGGAGTTTGCGAGATGCGGTGCACACTGTGATAGAAGAAAGGGGACCTACCGGGCCCCGCTACCTCGGGGCCCGGCAGGTGTCCGGGCAAGGAAATATAATACCCAAACCCCCTAGTTTAACAAGGGGGTTTGCTCAGAGATCGTGAATGCACCCTTACAAACGCGCAAGTTTTGGAGTTCAAACTCGCGAACTCCAAGACCTGCGACAGGGTTACATCTGACATCGGTGAGGCCAGTGTCAGACATCGCCCACTTTGCCCTCAAAGTCGGCGAAGTCCGACGTCAAGAGCGAAGTCAGACTTGGACACAGTTCTCATTTTATTCGGTTATTGCTCGCACAATGAAAAACATGGACACCGCTGTTTTCTGTTTTCGACTATGGACACCATTAGCTTATTGGTTTTGACTATGGACACCATTGTCTTTCTGTTTTTTACTGTGTACACCGCTGACCTATCGACCCAAACGATGGGCACCGCTGTGTTTTAAACCAAGGATAATGCTAGGACATTCCCGGTTGGCTGTTTTTCTAAGTAACAAGCCTCACAGAGTTGAGGTGAGAACTGAGAGGGGTCTCAGTTGCTCATTCTTCATTCCTAATGAGTGATTGCTTTGTTCGGCTGCCAGGGGAAATGCTGCCAGATTTTTTCCGGCAGCCCTGACCCCCACATGTGACGCAAGGAGGTCAGCGGCCAGCACAACAACGTCAGAAAACCGGCTGGCAACGATGCACGTGGCAACGTTGACCAAAGGAGTGTGTGACTAGCAGCAGCAACAGTAGCAGCAATAGTAACTGCTATAGCAGAAGCGGCAACAGTGGTAGTGACAGCGGCGGCCGCGACTTCACCAGCAGCAACAGTGGAGGAACAGCAGTCGTGGCAGCAGCGACAATAGTAGTGGCAGCCAAATTTGTTGCGCTAGTAGTGGTAGTAGCAGTTGTAGTAGCTGTGGCAACATCGGTACTTGTGGCAGCAGCCGTAGTAGTGGCAACACCAGTGGCAGCAATAGCGGCTGCAACCATAGCATAAGCCGTAGCCATAGCAGCTATTGCCGCAGCTAAAGCTGCGCAGGAGTGACCGTTGTCGTGATTGCTGTAGTAGCGGCCATCACGTCAGCGGCTGCGGCTGTAGGTTGCCGCCACGTGACGACGGTGGCAACCCCGCCACCGCCCTGAGCCTACGGCCAACACAGCCAAGACGAACGAAAAAGAAACAAAACACACAAAAAATAGAACAAGAACAAAAAAAAAACAACAGCTGCCACTAAGGACCCACAGCAGCAGCCGCCACAATACTTGCAACAACAGCAGTAGCAGCGACGGTAGTGGCAGCGGTAGTAGCGATAGCAATCACAACGGCAACAGCAACAAAAGCGGGAGTAGCAGCGATAGCAGCAGCAGTAGTAGAAATAGTGGCAGCTGTAGCAACGGTAGCAACAATAGGAGCAGCAGCTATGGCAGCAGTAGTGGCAACCATACCGGCAACAGTAGCAGCAACAGCTACAGTTGCAGCCACGATGGCAGTAGAGGTAGCAGTGGTAGTAGTGGCATCAGTGACAACAGCGGTAGCAATGACATCTGTGGTAGCAATAGTAGTGTATAGCAGCGATGACTACGCCAAAAATCCTTATCGTAATAGTAGCTCTAGCAATAGCGGTTGCGGCAGCGGCAATAGCATCCGTAAGAGCAGTGACGACACCAGCAACATTGATAGTTGTAGCAGCTACAGCAACTGCAGCACAGGAGGTTACAGCAACACCTGAAGCAAAAGGAGTATTAGCAACAGCACCAATGCCCAGCTAAGAAGATGCCAGCGGCACGCAAGATAGCTCTCAAAACCCCCCTTGTTGCCGATCCCATAACGGATCTGCAGCGCTAGGCCGATCACCCATGCCAGATGCTTGCCACGACCAACACCTACCACACTATCCTCGTCAAACAACCTAGTCCTACACTGACTACGGCAGCGAAAACAGCTAAACAGAAAGAACTGCTACAGTAGTAGCAGCTGAAGGTCACCAATGTCCTAGGATCCGGAGCTGGTGCGAACGGCCCCTCTCAGCGCAAGGACTTCGAGTCCCCTCCACTAGGAGTCAACGTAGATGAGTAGGTCCCTTCTTGGGAACTTCTCCATCGGATTTGGACAGTGGGGGAGATTCTCTGGTCATACTACGATCTCCCACTCGACAACACCATCCAAGAGAAGGTACTTGAGGCTGGTCTTGTAGTCCGCTCACTCATCCTTGCAACACCGGATGCCGTCCGCATTGCCCTGAAGCCATTCCTTGGTGATGTCATTGACCACACCAGCCTCAAACCTCCGCATGCTTGGGACAGACTAACGCGGCCTTATTGCGTCTCTGACCAGGTAGCTGGCAGTTGCCTCCTGAAGGAATTCATCTCCCTTTGCATGAAGGAGTAGAAGACCTTCACCACCTACTAGTGCATGCGTAGGATCTCCTGCGTTGGCTCAAGACAGTTGCAAGTCCCCTACTTGTTGATCTCCTCACCATCAAGAATGGTGCCACCCCTGAGTTCGTCGGCATATTTGTCCCCTACAGCCTCCCCATTCTCAAGGCGCTAGCGGCCTAGGGCACTTTGATGTCCTGGGAACACAATCTCTTCCTCAGCATCAAGGAATCTTGCAGAGACACACATATTCAGTGCGGTAGCTCCTCCGCGATTGTAGCCACCTCTTCTGGCAGCTCCTCCACCCTTTCCACCGGCAGTCCTTCCTTGGGCAGCACCAAGGGCAAGGGAAAGAAGGGCGGGAAGGGCAAAGGGTAGCAGGCTTCCTCTAGTTGCTTCGCCCTAACGTGCCACAAGTACGGCTAGACGGGGCACGTGTGATACACATATCCCATCCCCACTGACGAAGCCTACATTGTTGCCACAATGCGCCGTGAGAGTGAGCGCCGCCTTGGTACCTCCACTGTTGCAACAGGCACTTTGTTCTCCCTGGGCAAGAATGTGGCCACCACCTACTCCACAACGTTTCCTTCCTCCCCGTAGCTAGCATTTTAGCCTCAACCATAGCTTTCACCATCTCTCCTCCATCAACATCAACAATGGTTGTATGGTGTACCGCAACTACAGTCGTACGTACCACCACAGCAGCATCAATAGTATGCTCCGTTGCAGCCACTGTAGTACCCCCAACCTCAGTCACAGTTGAGCTGGTACCCCCGTTCCGGAGCTTCAACCCTGTGGTCCGTGGCACTCGTCGACTTCACCGCTCGGATTGACCAGCTATAGAGCTTCATCACCACACAGCCCGGCATTGCACCTCCTCCTCAAGGAAGTATGAGTTGTGTGCCTGCTAGCCGAGAGGTCTCCTACAGTCAGAAAGAGATCGACCTTGGAGGTGATCTTGTGGAAGCCACCTGTTGCTCTTCGGAGCCGGTTTTAGATGATTTTGCGTGGTTGGATGACTGGCATGATCATTTTGCATCTGTCCCGTCTACTTGGCTTGTGACCTACCTCTTCCATCCCACGTCCTATTTTGTCGCTCATTATAATGTCACGGCCTTGGTCCGCAACCCTGATGGCACCTGGATCATTGACTCCGGTGCCATGCATCACAGGATGTACTATCAAGAGGCGTTCAGTATGCTCGGCCTCGTTGGCAATGTTCATAGTGTCCGTACAAGGTCCGGGCAGATCTGGTCCACGCAGTTGGCGTCGTTCACTTTCGTGGTTTGTTCAGTGACTTTTCGTGACCGATGTGCTAAATGTGCCTCGTTTGGAACGCAACCTCCTGTCTGTTATGGCTATGACTTCATGAGCATGGAATTCCGACACTTTTGTGGCACCGGCACTATGTCACTCAGCCCATCCGGTCAGGTCATGTTCTGTGCTATCTATCGTGACAACCTCTGGCACGTCATCGGTTTATCCGTGTCCCCTCCCTCGTCCGACACTGCCCATGTATTTTTCACTAGTGTTCTCTCCTCCCAACACGCCCCCCTTCTCTTCTGTTGCCTTTGATACAAGCACTTTGATGCTGTCAATAGCATGCTCTGTGCCAAACATGCGCTCGGACTTGATTCCTCTACCTTCTTATGGCCTTGCCGCATTGAGTGCATCAACTACGCCTAGGGCAAGATGCACCGATCCTCCTACCCTGTGTCATCCTCTCGCGCAACTCACATGGTGGAGCTTGTCCACTCGGACCTCATGGCTCCTTTGCTGGTCGCGCCTGTTGTCAAAGGTGGTCTATTTGTGCTGACCCTCACCGATGACTACTCCCGCTATCACCGGGTCATTTGTCTCCACCAGAAGAGGGACGTGACCTCTGCCATCCGTCCCTTGCACCTCATGACTGAGCGCGAGTGCGGCCGCACCCTCCATCGCTTTCGGTCTGACCATGGTGGCGAGTACACGGGAGACATGATTGCCTACCTCATAAGTCATGGAGTCCGTCATGAGACGTCCAACCCTGGGACACCGCAACAGAACGATGTCTTTGAGAGCTAGAACCGCACCATGGCCGATGCTGTCTATACCATGCGTGTCGAGTCCAGTCCGTCCAATGGCTTCTTCTTTGAAGCCATGTCCTACATGACTTGGGTGTGGAGCCGCGTTCCCTATGGTCCCCTTCCACGCCAAGCCACTCCATACGCGTTGTGGTGTGGTCAGACGGCCGACATTTGGCATGCCCGTCTGGCTCGCCGAGGACCAGCAAGATGGCAAGCTTGCCCCTCTCGGCCATCTTTGCACCTTCATCGGCATCTCGCATCAGTCCAAGGCGTGGCGCTTTTGGGACCCGGTCAAGCATCGCATTGTTGAGTCTGGCGATGCCCTGGTTTTTGAGGATCTCTTCCCTCACGACACCTCTTGTTTTTGGTCTGCCACCTCTCTGATCTCGTCGCTGTCGTCTCGTGGGGGAGATTCTTGTTGCGCCACCGCTCCGGCCTCAGATGCATGGGTCGGCCCGCCCGCACCCGCAACCTCGACGACAGCTGGCCCAGATGCTCCTCCCTTGTCACCTCACCTACCGGTTCCCATGCCGGAGATGCCACACACTTGTCGGAGTTCGCCGTTGATTCACTCGCTCAGACTGACCCCTTGCCTGACCCCATAGGACACGAGACCTCTGCCCCTCCTCACGCCTGCAATGCACCCGCACCCATGGATCTGTCCGTGTCTAGTGGTACCCTTGCATCGTAGGAGGCGCCTACCCCCGCCTTGCCACCCCGTCCTCGCCGGGCTCCACCTGCCGTCACCGGCACCTTGGCGTACCTGGTTTACACTTACACTCCCGGTGGCATCATTTGACCATGTAAGCAGGCGCCTCCCCCGGATCCTCGCACCAAAGGCCCCTGATCTGCCTCCAGGACACCCGTCATTGCACCTCCTTCCCCTTTCACTTTTGTGAGCGGAGAGCCCGGCACCAAGGTCCTTGGTCTGACGGCCCTTGGCCTCGTTGCTCACAACAGCTATCTTCGCTTGGCCTTGGGTTACGCCCTCAGGTTCGTCTGCTTTGCAACCTCACAAAGGCCGCATGAAGGTCTTTAGTGTCTACCCTTGGTTGGACACATTGTGAGGACTCTCAAAGGCAAGAACTGTAAATGGATACATGCAGGGAACACGCTTTTATACTTGCAGAGCATTGCTAATGCTTTTGCTCATAGTGGCTCCACAGGAACTAACCTCAGCCTATAGTCATACTTGGCGCGTCCTAGGACCACCAAGTGTCATCCTCAAGCCAGGCTCTAGTAAACTTCCTAGAAGCTTCTTGTCCCATTTTGGGCCACAACGAAGAATGCGGCCGTCGTGGGGTTTGAGCCCGCGACCCATGAGCTCCGGCGCCTATCCCATCTAGGCCACAATGTTGTGTTTCCTATGATGATCTCTAGGGGACATACCCATTATGGGCAGTGCATTCCTGGCCTATCTCAGAACAGACCAAGGGGATATACTCCATAGAGCAGTGCATGCATGAGCAGTGCCATATTTCCATGCTACCAGCTAGCTAGCGAGTGGACAAGGTGCATATCATTCAACAAATCTCTCCCTTGCACCTCTGTCCATTTGTTGCTCACTATGCTCCATCGATGCCTTGGGGGTCACCCATCCTCTATCGCACTCCTCATGCCAAATCCCTGAATGCCTGCATAATGCAAGTCGCTCTCCAGTGGCTTGGTCATGCAGTCAGCAAGCATGCTCTTGGTTCCGCAGTGCTACAAGTCCACCACGTTCTTCATGACCAGGTCATGTGAGTAGTGGTAACAAATGTTGATGTTTCCTCATTCGCCGGGAGACGATCTCATCTTTAGCCATCGAGATGGCGCTCATGTTGTCCATGTGTACAACTGTGGCATCCTCCTGTGGCACTGCCATTTTGCCAAGCAGGCTGCGCAACCACTGAGTCTCCTTACACAAATCAGACAAAGCAATGTACTATGCCTCAGCTATAAACACAAAAACACAATCCTGCTTTCTGTTGGCCCATGAGATGGCAATGCCATTCAAGATGCACACGTATCCAGAGGTGGATTTCTGGTCTTCAAGATATCATCCCTAGCCGGCGTCGGTGTAGCACTTCAGGCAGAGGGGGTCCGTAGCTTCTTGGCCTCCAAGGACGAGGCCCATGTGACGTGTCTTTTGCAGGTAGCGCAAGATGCGCTTGACTGCCTGTGAATTTTGTGGCCCTGTGGCCACGAACTTGCTCACTTGTCCCACATCATAGCAGATGTAGGGACGAGTACCTACCATGGCATACATGATGCTGCCCACGACGGACTGGTAGGGGATGTCTTGCATCTCCCTTCATTCTGCTTCATTGCTTGGTTACATTGAGGCCTTCAGTTTTGCATCAGTCGTCATTGGGGTACTGACAGGTTTGCAGTCTTCCGTGTGATAGCGCTTTCGAACCTCACCGATTTATTGGTTTGATTGAGTTTGATGGTGCTTGCTACTCGGTTGCGGTGGATGGTGATACCAAGGTAGTACTCGAGAGGACCCATGTCCTTGATTTTGAACCTTTTGTTAAGGTCAAACTTCAGGTCATCCAGCAGCTCGACCAAAGAAGAGCAAATGATCGGATCATCCACATAGAGTGCAACGAGCATCAGTCCACTCCCACCATCGCGTGCGTACATGCTTGGATCATTTTGGCAATGCGCGAAGGAGAGACTGGTCATGAAACCGTCAATCTCTTTGTACCATATCCTTGGGGCCTGTTTCAGCCCGTAGAGCACTTTCACCAACTTGCACACCTTGCCCTGGGGAGCTTTGACTCTTTTGGGCACCTCCATCAGCACTTCCTTGTCGAGCTTCCCATAGAAGAAAGTTGTCGTGACGTCCATCTGGTGTATCTCCAGGTTCTTTGCGGCTGCAATGCCAAGGAGAGAGCGGATGGAGGCAAAGGTCACGACAAGCGTGAGCGTCTCGTCGTACTTAGAGCTCGGGTGTTGAGAGAACCCCTTTGCCACTACCCTTGCCCTGAACCTTTTGATTTTGCCTTCTTGCTTCTTCTTCACTCAGAGAACCCACTTGGATCCCACCACGTGGGCCTTGTTGGGTCTATCCACCAGTACCCACGTGCCGTTCTCGGCAATGGACGCGAGCTCGCTATCCACTGTCTCCTTCCACTTGGCTGCATCCGGGCCATTCATCGCCTCCGCCACTGTGGATGGCTCTTCCTAAGCCATGCATGACCAGCAGAGGCCAGTCCAATCGTCCTCATACTACAAAGGTGCTTTCTTTGGTTGCAAACTGCGCCCGGGTGCCGATGCGGCTTCCTGCTTTGGTGTTGGTGCTTCCACAGGTGGTAGTGTGTCGTCGTCTTTGTTGTTGTCGTCATAAGAGTCGTCAGAATCCAACTCAGACTCGGAAGCCCCGAACGCCTCGGTATCCACGTCCACGTCAGATGCTACGTTATCCTCTGCAGCTACTCTCCCATGCCCACCACTTGCTGGCAAAGTGAGCCAGTTGTTGGGTGCTTGGTCTCCAGACTCAAGCAACACTATCCACTCTCCCACCTTAGGAGTGAGGATCAGATCCAACATTTCTCCATTTCCAAGGGTGCGTTCGTCAAACTCAACGTCGCGGCTCCTCACGAGCTTGCCTGTTGCCTGGTCCCAAAGCCGATAGGCTTTGTGTGACGTGTCGTACCCAACCATGATGCACTTTTTGGAACACGCGTCCAGCTTGCCTCCACCTTCTCCTGACTGGATCTTCACCCATGCAGTTGACCCAAACACCTTAAGATGAGAGGCATTGGGTTTCTTTCCCGACCATGTTTATTGTGGGGTCTTCAGCTGCTAGTCCTGCTCCTTTCCACGCTTCCGCAAGGTGGTTGCTGGTGCGAAGTTCAAGAGGTACCAGACCCTTGTTATAGCTTCAACATAAAAGCGAGGTGGGAGCTTGGATTTGAAGACCATGCTTCACACCATGCCGAGTAGGGTCTGGTTCATCCTCTCGGCCACGCCATTGCCTTGGGGGTTGTAGGGGGTGGTTTGCTCATGGAGGATCCCATGATGCTTGAGCCAAGGCTTGCATGCCTCGTACTCACCCCTATTGTCACTTCGGAGCGTCTTCACCCTCTTGGACGTTTGCTGCTCTACCATGGCAACAAACTCTAGGAGCTTCTCCTTGACCTCTCCCTTTGCTTTGAGGAAGTAGATCCACAACTTGTGGCTACGGTCGTCGATGAAAGTCAGGAAGTACTTGCTTCTTGCGAAAGGGTCCACACACGTCACTATGGATTAGGTCGAAGACATTCTCCGCTCGTTGACCTCCTCTCCCGAATGGCTTCTTCTTTGCCTTTGCTTGGAGGCATGGTTCACACAACGTACACGCTTCTCCATGCTTCATGGTGCACCCTTCTATTTCGTGGTCTACCTCTTGCTCCTACATCTTCTGCAGCGTGCTGTTGGCCACGTGGCCAAATCGTCGGTGCCACAGCTTAGCGTTGGTGTCTTTGGTTGATGTGGCGGCCACAACGGTCGCCGGTGGTGCATCCTTTGGCTTTGGTGCCACTGTCTTGGTGGAACATGCCACTCCCTCATCCAACATCTTGGTGACTTGGGTTTGAAGCACGTAGAGGTCGTCGACTCTGGGGACTTGAAGCATGAGGTCCTCTTTAGTGTTAGATGTTTTGATGTCCTCATTTTTTAGGGCCATGGATTCCTTGTTTGTGAACACCACTGTCATGTTGTTGTCGGTGATTTGTGAGACCGATAGCAGGTTTGCTGCAAAGGAGGGTATGTATACCACCTTTTGATGCTTCACTGCCTTCTCCGCACCGTTCATTTTGAACGTGATCACCTTGTCCCCTTTGCCGATGGCTTGGATGATGCCGCCGTTTGCACATTTGATGCTCATGACAGATTTGGCCATGGAGAAAAATCCACCCTTCTCTTTTGATGAGTGGTGGTTGGTGCCCGATACAAGGGCGAATGCCTCGGGCCTAAGGATCACTGCCCCCTCCATGGGCGACCCTCTACCCATCATGTTGGTGAGCTCCTTCTTCTCCTTCCCACATTTGTTCCCACCTTCTTTCTTAGAACTACGACAGTCCCTAGCCCAGTGCCCAGCCTTGCCATAGTTGAGACACTTCTTGGATTTCTTCCCGCCACCATTTCCTTTCCCTCCACCGCCACCGCTTCCGCTGTTGCCTTGACTGGAGCGAGAGCTTGCACCTTGCCCATCAAAGTGAGAGGCATAGGCTGAGATGTTTGCCTCACTACCGCTGCGTTGCATGGACTCGTTGCGGACGTGTTCGGTGATAGCCTCATACGTTAGAACTGCCTCCTTCCAACTGCCAAATACGGTGATCAAGGAACCCCAGTTTTTCGGCAGTGCCATCAGAAGGATCATGGCACGCATGTTGGAGTCCAGATTCCAGTCCATTTGATGGACATCTTGCAGTATGTTGTGGAACGACTGCAAAAATACAGGTATTGATTCTCCTTCGTTCACCCTCATTGACATCAACCTTTGAAATATGAAGAGTCGGTTGGCTAGGGCGTTTGATTGATGCACCTGTGAGAGTTTTGCGTAGGCCTTGGCAGCCAACGTGCATCCTCTGATGTGGGAGTATTGAATCTCGTTGATGGACGTCACAAGAATGGCGAGAGCCATGTTGTTCTTCATCGTCCATGCTGCAAGGTCAGCCGCATGCATGGTCAATTTCTCATCGACGGGTGGTGTCTCGGTCCCTTTTAGGATGTCGAGGTAGCCACGCACGTTCATGAAAATCTCAAACTGCCATTTCCACAAGGGAAAGCCTGTCCCCGTGAATTTGTACATACCCGCCTCAAGGCGGGCTTGAGTCGGATTTACCATTTCTTGCGGCTGCTCGTCTTCTTTGCTTTGCTGCTACTCTGCTTCGTTGAGGCCGATGAGGCTGATGAGGCTGCTATCTGCGACCGTTGTAAAAGGTGCACTTGGTTCCGTTGCATACCCCTCCCGCCGATGATCGCCTAAGGCAATGGTGCCGTCATGTGAGAATGGACTCGGGGTCGTACCACCTTCTAAAAAGGGGTAGAGCTTAATCCCGTTGGGGCTTGAGGGTCTTGTCCAACATGGACAGAGCTGTTCCTTGTCCCCTAGTCTGCCACGAGTGCACACCCTACCTGAAGAAGCCGATGGAACCAATGGAGCACATGGAGCCGTCCGATGTTCATGTCCCCGTTGTACCTGTGCGCCCTGCAAGACCACGCACTAGTCGGTCTTAGAAGCGTGCCTTAGAACTAGAATTGTGGGCCCATAACCCTTTGTCAATGGGCTGGGTAGCAACGGTCTAGAAAACGGGTCCCGACATGGGAAGCCGCCAACCGCTCTTGGTATTGCAACCAAGATAACATATCACCCTCAAATAAGGGATCCAAACTTTTGGTTCGTTTGGTTTGCAACCTCACGAAGTCCGCATGAAGGTCTTTAGTGCCTACCCTTGGTTGGACACTCTGTGAGGAGTCTCAAAGGCAAGAATTGTAAATGGATGCATGCAGGGCACAGGCTTTTACACTTGCAGAGCATTGCTAATGCAGCGCCTATCCCAACTAGGCCACAATTTTTTGTTTCCTATGATGATCTCTAGGGGACATACCCATTATGGGGAGTGCATTCCTGGCCTAGATCAGAACAGACCAAGGGAATATACTCCATAGAGCAGTGCATGCCTTGTCGTTCTGTGCAACCAGCCAGCTAGCGAGTGGACAAGGTGCATACCATTCAACACCCTACACTAGCTACACCTTCATACAACCTTCCGTGTGTTGCAATACGTGGTCTCCACCCCATGCCGAGGCCTCACATTTTATCGTCAACCGTTTGTGGTGGCCGTGGGCTACACTGAGAGCGACTGGGCATTGAGCCTAGATGGGAAGAGCTGCACTCGTTGGATGTTTCTCACTGGAGAAACGACAGTTTCATGGTGTAGCGGGAAGCAAGGGTATGTCACACGCATCATAGCACAGGTAGAGTGCGTGACTTTGGGTACCGGTGCATGTGAAAGTGTATGGCTGCGTCGCTTATTGGGTGAGTTGTGTTAGTTTGTGTCGTCCATCACCCTGTATTGTGACAACAAGAGTACCGCTTTGATTGCTGACAATGATGGTGTCCACCATGCACACACGAAGCACAATAGTATTGAGTATTGCTACATACGTCCCCTATTGCATGAGGGCAGCATTCACATCGTGTGGGTCGAGTCAGTGTAGCAGTTGGCTGACTTCCTCACCAAGGCGATGAAGCGCAACTCTTTCAATAATGCCCTGAGTATGGTTGGATTGCTACCCTGAATGCATGTGGTGTGACTCTTTTGCTTGCATGGGTTTCCGTCTCTCATCCTCATTGCACATGTGGTCTGTCTCCTTTCGCTCTTGTATTGAGTGTTGGATCGGGGAGCATGTGGGAGCATTACTTGTGTATGTTCATGTACACTGACGCCTTTGGATCATGGGAGAGTCTTGTTGTTTTCTCCATGTACTACCTCACTAAATCATACTTTGACCTCTTCACTGGTGTACATGCTCGTGTAGACGACTGACTCAATGGACGCTGATGCTGAAGGGATGCTATTCGGTGGAGTGGACATATCATTGTGAAGCTGAGCACGCGGTTCTACTCCTTGCACTTCTGACACAACACCCTCACGCGTCCAGCTCCATCGGCAACAACCCTTGGCTATCACATAATCAGTAGTCATAGATAGCTCTAAGGAGTAGTATAGCCTGTACCGGGGTTTGGGCAGTCGTAACTCCACGTAGCTATAATTCTTGCTCATTCTGACGGCACGACTTCTTTTGCAACGTGGTTATCTTTGTATCATCCAGGTTTCAGGGTAAACGGACAAATCCTGGGTTTTGGGCTATCGAGTGTTTGGCAGAGCTCACGTAGAAAATTGCCAAAAAGGATAAATGTAGCGAACGGAGGGGAGCTTGGCCCAGTGTGAGAAAACCGTAGTAGTTGAGGGTCTAAGACCCTCAAGTCATCCCATCCGTCGTCCCACAGGCCAGGTCCAATCCAAGCCACGTGGCACTCTGGTGATACATTCCTCCCACATAGGAATGGACCCGCCCTCCGTGTCCACAGTGGGTGTTGAATCCCGGTGCTCTGATACTAAATGTAGCAAACGAACGGGTAGCTTGGCCTACTGGACCAAAACTGTGGTAGTTGAGGGTCTCTAACCCTCAACTTATCCCATCCGTCGCCCCAAAGGCCAGGTCTAGTCCAAGCCACGTGGCACACTGGCACTACAATAATGCTAGTATTTTCCTTGTTGGCTTTTTTTCTAAGTAACAAGACTCACAGAGCTGAGATGAGGCTAGAACTAAGAGGGGTCTCAGTTAGTTCCTTGTTATTCTTTCCTAATCAGTCATTGCTTCTTTCGGCTGGAGTTCTGGTACTGACTCCGGTGCGTGTACATCTGAGTGAAAAATGAGATATCTCAGTCTTAGACTTTATTCTAGTAGTCGAAGGGGGCAGCATAACCGTTGTTGCTAAGCTTTAGCAACAGTAGCCAGCAACGAGCGTGGGTTTCCCACACTGAATGAACAACGCTGCTTCCTCAACCTACACATGTCTCTAGATATATTCCTTTTGCACAGCCACACACTCTCACACATAAATGCTCAAAGCACTACATATTCTGCCTGAATAGAGTTGCATGCAACTCACACTCACTAGAGATAGTAGTCCCATTGACAAGAAAGACATAGCCAGGGCGGTTGTAGGAGTCTATGTCATGAGCCCTGTCACTGTCAGTATATCCATGAACGATCACAGAGGGCTGTGCTCTGTAGCACAGCTCCACACACATAGTAGACAATGCATAACAAACGACACACAATGCTCCCTCGAGATGTCTCTGACGACGCTTCTCAGAGGACTGAGCTGGGAATTTGACCGAGAAGGCCACATCCGCTTGGGTGGTGGTGGCCAGATACATCAGAAACACGATCACATTGATGTAATCGGTGACATTGACGAGCTCCCTAGCACGGATGGATCGGGCGGCTTTAGCAGGCGCTGACCTGCTGGATTCATCAGTGTGGAAGCAGTGGACACGTTGGTCAACAACAAGGCAAAGTGCTCTCCCAGGCTATGTATGTATGTAGCCTAGTGTATGTGCAGCATGCGGCGTTGGTGGTCACGCTCAAGCTCCATGCCAAGGAACCTTTAAGCTGGACAGAGGGCCTTCACCTATTATGGAGACTACAAAAGAGACTTCATTGATTGCACCGTTTCAAGATAGGGTAATGTAGTGAGGAGGTCCTCAACATAGACCAATATGACCACAAGGGACTCCGAGGGCGCACTCATGAAGAGATCTCCTCATCCAAGTGTCCATGTAAAAATGCGTTCTTAACGTCCATATAATCCATTTTTCAATCATACTAGGCAACCGGACTCAAGAGCACACAAGCGGTGCTATACCTTCCTACTAGAGAGAAAGTGTAACGGGTCGAGTCTCCAGCTCCTGCTCTGAAGTCGTCGTCAGAGTTCACCGAATGGCATTCTCAGTCCGCGTCAGGGGTTCACCCCCTTGGCAGGACTGAGGGGCAATCGTCATCAACGACCCAGAGCAGGGAGACTCAAATATCTTGAGTCTCCGGAGGCCCATTTCCATTTTTAACCTTACCCCTGGTTTTGGGACCCAAACCGGGGTTTTTTACCTCGAACTCGTGTGTTTACACGAGTTATTTCATATATTTTATGTCGAAGTTCGTCGTAAACGAACTTCGATTTACGTTTTGCCATTCTGGCGTGAAATCGTCGTGTGCGAGGCACGTTGGCGATTTTGCGCAAGTCCTCTCGTCCTCACCCTTGCTCCCCCTATCCCTTGTCCTCGCTTGCTCGTTTGCAAGGAGGGCGAGGGGGGGAAAGGGCACGAGGCCACGAGGCCTCGCCCTCGAGGCCCTCGTGGCCCCTTAGCCGCCGATCGGGCTGAGGCCGCGATTGGCGGCTGGCGGCTGGCCGGCCGATGGCCGGCCGGTCGCTTGGCCGGCAGCGAGCTGGCCGGCGGCCAGCGAAGTGCTGGCCGCCGGCCAGCCCTCGCTGACGCGAGGGGTGGTGCGCAACCACCCCTCGCTTCAGCGAGGAGGGAGGGCCTAACCGGCCCTCCCGCTACATTCCTCCCCACTTATTATGAACCGTCCCGGTTCATGAACAACACGTAGGATTGTCACTCAATGAGTCATCAACATTCTGAAAGAAAATTGACAACTTCAATCACTAGCTAGACATGAACACGTGCATGGTACTTGGACCTAAGCTGCAGCTTGTAGGTCAGCACGGCTAGCGGTCTCCCCCCTTCAGGATGGAGCATCCACTCGACAACCATGTTTGGCGTCCCCAACCTCCTATACTCGTTGTCCATAAATGTTGCCCTGTGGGAATGTTGTTCACTTTTTCCGCATTCAGGTGGTACCTCGTGCCACGCGTCGATCTGTGCGAGCTGCAAGCTCCCTCCAGAACTCATTGACCACCCCTGTGGGCAACCAAGATTCGGGCTCCTATGAATTTTGTTCAGGTCCACAATCGGCCAATGAATGAGGTACTCCCTGAGAACGCGCGACCGAAGAGTACGCTCTCGGTGCTGGAGTAGGCGAAGGACCTCATATTGGCCGTCGACAGTAAGGATTGTTGGCGGTGGCTGAACGGTTCCGCTTGCTGTGTATGGAGCCAGTAGGCTCACATGAAACACGTAATGTATCTTCATACTCGACGGAAGTAACACTCGGTATGCCAATGGCCCGATGCTTGCCACAATGGGAAACGACCCAATCCACTTTGGTAGAAGTTTTCTTGCCCCTAGCGACTTCAGCCGAAGGTTTTCAGTGTTAAGCAGTACTTTGTCACCGATGTCAAACGAGACCTCCCGGTGACCTTTGTTGACATATCCTTTTGTCGCTGCTAAGCTGCTTGAAGGTGACCATTCGCCTCTTGTAACAAGGAGTCGATGCGCTCGGCAAAGACTTGAGCGAAAGTTACCTGCCCTCCTGCACTCCCACTCTTCACCAATGAAGAGGGTACCACTGGATGCGGACCACTGTTCAACACGAACGGTGTGAACTGTGTGGACTCGTTCACCAAATTGTTCACCGCAAACTCTGCCGGTGCTAGGAATTCGTCCCAATCATGCATGGTAGGGTCCACATACATGCGGAGCATCTGCTCAAGAGTACAATTCATGCGCTCTATTTGTCCGTCAGTTTGAGGGTGAAATGCTGTCAACGTTTGCGACTCAATGCCGAAGTACTCCTGCATATTTTGGCAGAACTTACTAGCAAATTTTTTATCTCGATCGGAGATAATGCGCAACGTCAAGCCGTGGTACTTTACGACACCCTCAAAGAAGAGACGAGTGGTCTCCTCTGTGTTCACGTCAGTGCTTGTGGGAATGAAGTGTGTCATCTTCATCAAAAGATCCACGACCACTAGTATTGCATCGTGGCCACGGGCCGTGTCCGGAAGACCAGTAATGAAATCCATGCTGACGCACTCCCATGGTGTCCCAAGAATGGGAAGCTGTTGGTGGAGTCCAGCAGGCTTCTTGTTTCTAGCCTTATTCCGAAGACATGGATCGCATGTCATGCAATACTTATGGACATCAACACTCCATCCTGGCCACCAATAGTGGTCCGAGAGTGCCTGTCCGGTCATTCGGGGTCCCACATGACCTGCGGCCGGCGGGTCGTGGAACTGGGAGATAGCATTTGCTCGAAGGTCTCCCGAATTCGGCACAACAACTTGTTCTCCGTGCTAGTAGATTCCTACGGCCTCCACCAAGCCGTACTTGTCCAGATTTTGAGAGTCTTGAAACCAAGAATTCACACAGTA
Source organism: Penium margaritaceum (assembly GCA_023375785.1). Lineage (NCBI taxonomy): Eukaryota > Viridiplantae > Streptophyta > Zygnematophyceae > Desmidiales > Peniaceae > Penium > Penium margaritaceum. Next base: position 57,334 of record SZWC01001503.1, read on the forward strand.
GCCCATCCGGATCCTATTTACAAAACCGTTGTAATAGGTACTCTCTCGTGGTGGTTGTTGCAGAGGTGCAGGGGGATCTGGTGATTGTACTATTGCTGTTGCAATGGCCATAAAACACCCACTGACCTCGGTGGTTGCTTTAATTTCCACAGGTTCTCGGCTTAGTGGATCGGCCACATTGATACGTCCTGACCGATATTCCCATGTGAACGTGAATCGCCTCAAGTATTCACTCCAACGCACCTGTCGTCTTGACAGGTTCGGTTGCGTTTGGAAAAACACCAATGGATTATGGTCGGTCACGACCGTCACACCCCCTTCAGTACCCTTGAGGTAGCAACGCCACATCTTGAAAGTGTGTACTACCGCAAGGAGCTCTTGATCCCCAGTCGTGTACCGCGTTTCCGTAGGGACGGGCTTCCGGCTCTCATACGCAACTGGATGACCGTTCTGCATGAGGACGGCTCTGATTCCTACTACCGACGCATCACATCGAACCTCCCACGGTTGCGATGGATACAGAAGAGCTAGGAAGGGCGCCGTGGACAGAAGCTCTTTGACTTTGAGAAAAGAGTTCTCGCAATCAGATGTCCCTTCCCAACACACGTCCTTTCGCGTGAGCCTTGTTAGCTGTGCTACCGTGGTCGAATACCCTTGCATAAACCGTCAAAAGTAGTTTGCAAGGCCGAGAAAAGACCGCATCCGCCCAACATTTTTGGGACGTGGCCAGTCTACAATGGCTTGGACCTTTGGTGGATTGACACGGATGCCGTCTTTGCCAACGATGTGTCCAAGGTATTCGAGCTCATCTTGTGCAAACTTGCACTTGCTCACTTTCGCATAGAACTTCTGTTCCCAAAGGATTGCAAGAACTTCGCGCAGATGTTCTATGTGCTCTTCCATTAATTTGGATAAAACCAAGTTATCCAAGACAAACTGCCCGAGTTGTTTGGTGAACGTTCAGTTCATTTCTCCTTGGAAGGTTGCCGGGGCATTTGTAAGCCCGAAGCATAATACTCGGAACTGATAGTGTCCCATGTGCGTTCAAGACGCGGTTTTGGGCACATCATCTTCCTTGATGTGGATTTGATGGTACCCTTGAGATAAATCCAAGGACAAAACTACTTTTGCGCCTTGGAGTTGGTCAAAAAGGTCCTCAATCCGCGGTAAGGGGAATCGATTTTTCACCGTCAACTTGTTCAACGCCCGGTAATCCACGCACATGCGTAAACCACCGTACTTCTTGTTCACAAAAAGGATCGGCGCACCGTACAAAGAGCTACTGGGATCAATCCACCCTTTTGCAAGGTACTCTTTTATTTGGCGTTCGGCCTCTCGCCTTTCTGCTAGACTTAGGCGATGCATGGGTCTGAATGGAAGAGTCGCCTCCGGTTGCAGCGGAATCGTGTGGCCCATGTGTCTTTCTTGTGGAAGCCCAGCCGGTGGGTCTTGGAATACATCCGAGAACTCCGCCAATAGAGATTTGATCTCTTGTGGCGTGTCTTCCTTCACGTCGTCCTCCATTTTCTACAGCTGCGCCGAGAAGTATCGACAACCTTGTCGAATACGTCTCTTGACCTGCATCGCAGACAAGCTGGCATGGACTTTGAGTCGGGTCGATGAGAATTCCGTACTCGGAATCAACGTAAAGTGGCGCTATCCTTTTTGGAGGATCAAATGCGTTGATTCAAAGCACATTAGAGCCTTATTCTCACGGAGCCAGAGATCGCCTAGCACCACGTCAAACAGGTCAAGAAGGTTAAGTACCTTCAACGTGACACTCTATGTGTACCCTTGAATACAAATTTTTGCTTTACAAGTACCGATCACGGGTACCGTACGGTTGTCACCGACAACAACTGCGCCATTCGATGGCTCATACTTCAGGCCAACCTGTCAGGTAAAGCCAAGGCTAACAAAAGAGTCATCGCTTCCAGTGTCAGCAAGTACGTTCACGGGAGCACCAGCTAGGTGTCCTTTGAACTGCATTGTCATATCACCTCCACTCTTTCGAGTGAACAGGCTCGACGACGGCAAGCCGAGTTTGTGATAAACACGGAATCTATACGACGGGTGTCGCAACTCCCATGATTCACCCACTTGAGTCCACATCTTGTGGGCACGTGTGAATTCGGCTAGCAACTTCCAGTCTTTGTATTTGACTGGGTTGAAACCGTTGACTACAGGTACCGCGAACGTGATTGAGCTCATTGCTTTGAGGGCGTTTGCTTCAATCACTGTGTCACATAATTCTTGCACAGTGGTCGGTGTCGCCACCACTGAGCATGAACGATCATGCATCTCGTCCGGAGATGCAAGGTTTAGTGGGCAATGTCGGTCAGTAAGTGTAGAATGTGGTTCAACAAGAGGAGAGAAAACAACACAGCAATTTGAACTCGTCAAAAACTCAAATTGTTTAACATCCTCATCTGAAAATATGAACCCACACTAGTGATCCAGTTTTACCCCTAAGTGGTCCCCACTAACATCACTCAGGGGTGGGGAAAACCCGCCCCACGGCCCTGTCGGTTACCACGGTCGGGCCCATTCCCGCGACCGCGACCCTGTCCACGGCCCTGTCCGCGGCCCCTTGTATCCACCAGCCTACTTGGCTAGAGGGTTTGCAGGGTGCTTGCCCTTGGCCCCGCCTCGCTGTCCAGCTGACCCACCAGCCCCCGTAGCGTCCATGCGCATGTCGCGACCTTGCTGTGCACGCGCGTTCGGCCGTGTATCAGAGTAGTGCTTCGGGTTCACCGAAATACACTATGCTCATGTGGTCGCGCAACACCCTCCAGCTAGTCCAAGCTTGGCCAGTGGCTGTCGTGGTGGTCTTGTCCTTCAGCTTCTCACTAGTGAGACCATCACACAAGTACTCTAGCAGCATGCACTCCGGATACTTGAAGGTTTGAGTCCCATCGCCCTCGGTGAAGCTTTTGGCTTCCTCCACGAGTGCGGCGAACTCACTCAAGTAGGATTCAAGCGAGCTGCCAAGCTGCCTGAAGTCCTTGATCTTGTGAAAGGCGTGCTGCGTTTCCTCACGTTGGGTGCACTTCTTGCGCATGATCGCACAGAAGCCCTCCCACGGCTTGTGCTGCCACTCGAGGTGCGGCTGCTGCGTAGTCCACTCCTGGACCACATACTTGAAGAGTTTGTCCTCAAGCCGCATCGTGGCAAGGTCGCCCCTTTGGCTGAGAGGAGCCTTGTGGACGCGTAGAATGTGCTCCATGCAATTCAGCCAATCGGTCAGTTTCACGCCCTTTCGGAAGATCTCCACACTGTGGAGGAAGGACGTGTTCATGACCGACCCTGAAGTCGTCGAGGTAGGCAAGCTGTCTCTGCCATCGGCAGTGGCATCCACAGCTGTAGCATGCTACGCTTGCTGCTGCATCCGCACCTGGGTCACGCTTTGCAGCACCTTGTCAAGGTCGTTGCATTGGCGGCTTGCCTCATGGGCGGCGAGGCGCTGCAGCTGGCGATCACGATCGAGGTCCGTGATGCTCTGTCCAACGTGGACCAGTAGGTTGGCGAATGCGAACTTGAGCTCTGATGTCCTCAGAGCATCGGCGATAGCCTCCAGGGCCTCGCATTGTCCGTGCATCCTTACCCACTACAGGAGGGTACGGTTCGCGTACATGCCCCCAAGAAGTCCCACCTTTCGGAGGAGACTATCGTCGGCGACGACGCTCGAGTGGGTGCTGCCTTGCTCCCTTGCGGCCACATCGTAGGAAGAGGGGGTCGCCCCCATTCCTCCGAGTGGTGTCATATCTCCACCGTCGGTGGTGATCTTGAGTCGGCCTGCGGCCTCAGCAGCAAAATCCGCGAGCCTACAACGGTCATTGCGAATTGCCTTCGCGGCTACGTCGTTTGGCTTGTTCTCGCGGGAGCTCCCTGTGTGGCTGCTTTCAGCTCCCTTGTTCCTCTCGGCAGCCTCGCTTCCGTCGGCAGCTTCAGGCGATGCGGCGGGCTCCTTGCCCTTCTTGAGGAATCGGCTTGAGTTTGCTGCACAAAAATGGCGATCGTCGCGATCCTCGTCGCCTTTGCCATCGTCGGCATCGTGCTCTTTGTCGGGGTCCTCCAGGGGATCCGCCTCCATCGCGTCGTCCGTCGTGTGGGGGTCCCCCACGAGCGCGCCGACGTGCTCGTCGAGCAACGGTTCGGCCTCTGCACGCTTCTCGGTATCGCCGAGGTTGGCGTCGGTTTCCTTCGGCGGTACGGTTGCCTTTGGCGGTACGGTTGCCTTTGGGTTGGCAACCGTGCTCGCGGCGGCGGCTCCCAAAATTTGCAGTCCGCCGAGAGCTCGTGGTGAGGCCGTCACCTCCTTGCCCTTGTTGGTCTTGGACGTTCCGGCACTTGCCATCTCGTCGCCCGTGCAACTAGCACGTGAAGATCGTTGTGAGGATCACCCCACAACATTAAGGAGGAATCGCCTCCCACAAACCCCTTGCTCTCACGATCGGTGAGGCAAATAAAAACTAATTTTCTATGTTCCTAGGCCGCCACGTCGGCACAAGGTTGTGGGTTTTGAAACTAGTCCTCCTAAGCCGTGACTCACGGCACTTGGAAGCAACTCGGATCAAGGAAAACATAATACAATAATGCAAGGGAATAACAAGAAGTGTGAGTACCGCTCACAAAACTAGGACAAAGAGCAAGAAAACAAGCAAGTACAAAGTCAAGAAGAAAAGACTACTTTTCTTCTTGTATTCTTGTATTCTTGTCTTCTGGTCTTCCTTGGTCTCTTCTTGTGTCTTCTTGGCACACCTTGCCCCCCCTTTGGAGGCGCTTTTCTTGTGCTCCTCGGCAATGCCGCGACCTCCAAAAATTCTCCAAGGAGCGTTTTCCTTTTTTTTTCTTTTCTCTCAGGCCGTGAGAGTCTCTGGTATTGGAGGAAGGCGCTGCCCCAGTTTTAGGTTGAAGAGGAGCGGGAGGAGCCTTGAGAAGAGGGAAAAATTAAGAAGTTTTGGGGGTGGGTACTCCCTATCCCGTCCCAAAAGAATTTCCCTAGTCCACCGGGATGGAGAAGAGACTGTGGAGAAGAAGCACCAAAAAATAGAGCTCTTCTCTACCTTCCTAACGCACTTTACAACGCTTCAAACGATGAAGCGTGGATGACGTAGTCCCTTATAGCGTTTCTACTACTGCTTGTAGCAGCCGGCGGCGTTTTACCTATGTCATAGTCGCCGTTACCATCAAACTCTTGGTTGCGGGGGTCGTCTGGCTCTGATACCACTGTAACGGGTCGAGTTTCTAGCTCCTACTCTAAAGTCGTCGTCGGAGTTCGCAGAATGGAATTCTCAGTCCTCGTCACGGGTTTATCCCCTTTGCAGTAATGAGGGGTAATCGTCATCAACGATCCAGAGCAGGGAGACTCGAATATTTTGAGTCACTGGAGGCCCATTTCCGTTTTCAACCTTACCCCTGGTTTTGGGAACCAAATCTGGGTTTTTAACCTCCAAATTGTGTGTTTGCACTAGTTATTTCGTTTGTTTTATGTCGAAGTTCATCGTAAACAAACTTCAATTTACGTTTTGCCGTTCTGGAGCAAAATTGTCACGTGCGAGGCATGCTGGCGATTTCACGCCAGTCCTCTCGTTCTCATCCTCGCTTCCCCCTATTCCTTGTCCTCGCTTGCTCGTTTGCAAGGAGGGCGAGGGGGGGCGAGGGTATGAGGCCACGAGGCCATGTCCTCAAGGCCCTCGTGGCCCCTCAGCCGCCAATCGGACTAAGGCTACGATCGGCGGCTGGCGGCTGGCCGGCCGGTGGCCGGCCAGTCGCTTGGCCGGCAGCGAGCTGGCCGGTGGCCAGCGAAGTGGTGGCCGCCGGCCAGCCCTCACTGACGCGAGGGTTGGTGTGCAACCACCCCTCGCTTCAGCGAGGAGGGAGGGTCAAACCGGCCCTCCCGCTAGAGAAAGTCTCATGAAATTCAATCCCTAGAACATGGCAGAATCCCTTGGCTATGAGCGTTGCTTTGTACCTGCCGACCTTGTGGTCAGGCTTCAGCTAGTGGTGAAGGAACCGAGCAAGCTGAAACAACTTTGCCGCCTGTTGGGATATTGACAAGTTCAAAGACCCCATGTTCGTTGAGGGCTGTCAGCTCCTCTTACGTGGCCATTCTCCCAAAGATCGGCATTGACGGCCCCACGAGCCTGCCGGAAAGTGGTACACTCCAGAGGGAGTGCATGCATCTCGCTCGCGGCAAAGCAGGCTGTGACATAGCCAGTGACAGAAGCCTCGAGGGCACTGTAGGATTCAAGAGCTACTTGTGCATAGCAAATAGCCGATTGGGGAGGACGATACTGACGACTAATATGAGCGCATCGAGAACAGTAGATCTGGACGAAGAACCAAATGTGATGGAGGATACACTACAGCTTGTGCGACACTAAGAAGGCTAGGATGACAAAGAAGCAGAGTGTGGAGGGAGAGAGTAAAGTTGTCCTCCGCTTGTGTATGGATTTGGGCCGACAAGAGGAGACTGAGAGAGAGGAGAGGGTTTTGTCACACCAAGAGCTACTAAGGTCTATCGTGTAGGCATCGAAGTGGAGTCAAGAGTGACAAGCGAGGGCGAAAGGATCAAGACATCAACAGGGGGCTGTATGGGAGCATTGATAGATACTGAGATTGACTCAGAGGACATGGAGGGAGAAGGGACCGGTGACAACTCTGGGGAGGTGCCGGTCGGAGAATCGGATGGAGAACTGGGGGAAGCACTCCCTAAGGAAAGGACAGGCAAGGAGGGAGAGGGACCAGAGGTGGGAGCCGTATTGGCTGAAGAAGGAGGATTCCTTGCGAGACCGGAGGCTGAGACAGACCCACCCTTCCGCAAGCTGATGAAGCGAGGACGACAAAGATAGAGCGACATAGGACATGTCACGGGGAAAGACAACCTCAAAGAAGAGATTGTTGTGGGAGTGAATGACACGAATGTGGTAAGAGTCGAAGAAGCGCCGCATTTTGGACATTGCAAAGACAGCGAGGAAGGTGTAGAGACATGCACGACGACTTTGTTTGCCATCGTGAAGGTCCTCGGGTTGCCAGACAGCAGCGACACATCCCTAGACGCGAGCAAGACAAAGATCAGAGCAACAACCAAACCAGCATTTATAATGGGGAATGTGACAAAGAAAGGGACCGTGGAGAACACTGTTTCAAACCCTCGTCATGTAAGACATGGCTTCAAACAAGAACAAAGGAGATAGGTCCGAGGCACTAAGAAGGGTGCAAACACCGTTAGCGAGTGTCCGTTTCCAGTGTTATGAAACACCATCTTGCTGCGGTGTGTAGGAAGTCAAGGGCTCCATAGACACCCCGCGGGATGTGAGGAAACATGGAGTAGGACCCATGATCTCCCCCCCCATGATCACAACAAAAATTTGAATACGGCGTCCATAGGCTAGTTTAGCCTGGGGAAGCCAGGACTGAAGAGTGGAGCACACATCACTTTTCTGCTTGAGATCAAATACCCAGCGCATGCGGGAGAAGTCATCAGTACGACAGAGAATGTAGCAGCTAACCCCCCTCAGGGCATCGTAAGGAAGGGGCCCCATGACATCAGTGTACAAGAGATCAAGTGGATGGGAGGTGCGACACTCAGAGGTGGAAAAGGGGGACCGATGGATTTTAACTTGAGCAAAGTTGAGGCAGTCTTTGAGGAGTAAGAAATGTAGCAGCGTCAAGACCATTCGTAGGGAGCATGGAAAATAGGCTGTCAATGGTAGCAATGTGAATGTCATACTGACGGCGATGTATTAGCTGCACGTGAGCTGGGAAAAGAGAGCTAGCGATGTGAAAATGGATGGAATTTGTAAGCGCAGGAGCAAAGGAGGGGACGCAAAACAAGCGATTGCAACGGGTGCCTTACAGCAAAAAGATGTCAGAATTGGAATGAGATATGGATGAAATGCCATGTATGGAGGAGAAGTCCATGCCCTGGTCACAGAGGGTCGTGGTAGAGAGCAGAATCAACTCAAGAGAGGGAACATACAGGAACAGTTCCCCCCAGGTCCAACAAAGCAGACTACTTTGATTCCCTGAATAGGAAGAAGTTGGCTAAAGTCAGTACGAACAAAGAAAAATGAGCCAGTAGGACCAAGAGAGACAAACGAGGAGCGCGAGGAGGTCATGTAGTGGGTGGCTTTGAAGCCCAGTATCCAAAAGCCACCCGACACGCGAATGGAGGCACAGACACGACAGACAACGACAATGGCGGACTACGGAGGAAGGTGCTGGCCACAGGCAACAAGACAATGAGGCAAACAAACAGATTTCCACTCCTTAATCTATAGGATATTGATAAGAAGACACCCATGAACATGACCAAGCATAACATCAGGTAAGGCCCCATCAACTTGACACGCAAGTGACTTTGAACCCGAACACCCACTCTCACCTCCTTGATCACAAAGATGACATTGGTGAACGACGTAGGAGAGGGCGGTGTCCAGCTAGCGGTCGTCTTGAGGCGGGTCAGGGGAGATGAAAAGGCTTGAGGAGGGACGCCAAGACGGGTGGGCTTGAGAGGCCCTAGTAAGAGGAGAGTGAGGACCGGAGGGAGAACCATTGTAGACAGGCCCCCAAGACCCTGTAGGCCACCCCAAGGACTATGGCGCTAGAGGTGGCCCTACAATAGTGATGTAGGCTAAAACTATGGACAAATTCATACTACGGCTAATTAGGGCTATCAAAGTGGTGGCTCAGGCAGAGCTTCTAGAGCTTCTGGAAGAGCACACCCGATGCGCTTGCATTGCAAATGCGAATGGGGTGTTGTTACGTGGCGTTGGACACTTTGGTGTGGAGTGGCCTATAGCACCACAGTTCTAGTACGGGACAGTGTTGGAGGATGACGTGGAAGAAGAGAAGCAACTAGGCACCTTCCCCTTTCCGTGCCCGGCCTGGCTATCAGCGCCGTACCCGCCACCTCCCCTTCCTTTTCCCCAACCACGGCCACCCCCCTCCACCTTGATTGAGTCGAGAGGTGGCCAGTGTGGAGGATGATGACAATGAGGCATGGGAGTGTTAAATGATATGCACCTTGTCCACTGGCTAGCTAGCTGAACGGACAGACAAGGCATGCACTGCTTTATGGAGCACGTCCCCTTGGTCTGTTCTCAAATAGGCCAGGAATGCACTACTCGTAATGGGTATGTCCCCTGGAGATCATCATAGGAAACACACCTTTGTGGCGTAGTTGGAATAGGCACTGGAGCTCATGGGTGAAGGGTTCAAACCCCGCGACGGCCTCAGTTTTTCTTTGTGGCCCAAAAAGGGACAAGAAGCTTCTAGGAAGCTTACTAGAACCTGGCTTGAGGATGACACTTGGCAGTCTCGACATGCCAAGTAGGACTATAGGTTGAGGTTGGCTCATACGGAGCCACTGCGAGCAGAAGCATTAGCAAAGCAGTGCAAGTATAAAAGCATGTACCTTGCATGCATCCATTTACAGTTATTGACTTTGAGACTCCTCACAGAGTATCCAACCAAGGGTAGTCACTAAAGACCTTCATGCGGACTTCATGAGGGTGTAAATTGAACAAGCCTAAAGTGTGGATCCCTGTTTTGAGGGTGATATGTTATCTTGGTTGCAATACCAAGAGCGGTTGGCGGCCTCCCATGTCGGGACCTGTTTCCTAGACCGTTGCTATCCGATGCATTGACAGGGTTATGGGCCCACACGTTGTGTTCTAAGGCACGCTTCCAAGACTGACTCGTACGTCATCTTGCAGGCCGCATGGGTACAATAGGGACACGAAGATCGGACGGCTCCAATCTGCTCAATCGGCTCCATCAACTTCTTCAGGTTGGGTGTGTGCACGTGGCGGACTAGGGGAGGAGGAACAGCTCTATCCATGTTGGACAAGACCCTCAAGCCCAAATGGGATAAAGCTCTATTCCTTTAGAAGGTGGTACGACCCCAAGTCAAAATTTCTCACAATGGAAACATCGCTTTAGGTGATCATCGGCAAGAGGGGAATGCAACGAAACCAACTACACCTTTGACAACAGTTGTAGTCAGCAATCTCATCAGCCTCATTAGCTTCATTGGCCTTAACAAAGCAGAGTAGCAGCAAAGCAAAGAAGACAAGCAACTGCCTGAAATGGCGGATCCAACTCAAGCCTGCCTTGAGGCGGGTATGTCCAAATCCAGAGGGAGAGGTTTCCCTTGTGGAGATGGCAATTTGAGATTTTCATGAACGTGCATGGCTACCTCAACATCCTTAAAGGGATGAAGACAACACTCGACAATGCAAAAGCAAAAAAGAAGGCTCGCTACTAGAAGGAACGACAAAAGTATCGTGGAAGTCCAAAAGAGACATTTGTCGGTGGCGAATACACGACCGTTAGTGTTCGAATGTGCGTGAAATTTGTCCGCGATGGCAAGATGCCTGATGCAATTGACCAACGGTCAAGAGAGCTTACAGTAGATGACCAAACGACCCATGTAGCGAGTTGAAGAAAGTGAAAACGCGAGCTATGGGTAAACATAAAAACAAAAATGGCATGATAGAAACTCTTGGACATTACTCTGTCCGATAGGAATCCTTCTTGTGAAAAAATGCTTAAGCAAATAAGATGTTTAAATAAAGTTTAATTAAATCTTATTACGATTTGAAGAAAGTTCTAATGCACCAAAAATATGTTGGCCCTAAATAAGAGTGCAAAGGGAAACTACAAATCAAAATTTGTAAGATGAATTTCACAATAATGCCAAGCCTTGGAAGGTCAAAGACTGAAGATAGATCTTAAATTCTAATACCATATGGAAATTAAAGGCAATCTCCACACACACTCTCCAAGTGCACTACAACCTCTAATGTCATGAATATGTACAATCCAGATAAGAAAAGAATGTAGTACATATGAATGCTTGGATTTTTTTGTGTAGACAAAAAGCAGAAACACATGAGACAAAGTAGCGCATTGAGTGTGATCTTAGTGAACTTTTGTATGGTTACTGAGCGCACTCGCCACATACACTAGCCCCACGCACTGAGGTCCTCTCTACGAAGAGAATAGTCTAGCCATATAGGACAAAAAAAAGATCATCCGAGACACATGAGACAAATTAGTGCACTGAGTGTGCTTTTAGTGAACTTTTGTATGATGAATGAGTGCTCTTGCGACATACACTAGCCCCACGCACTGAGGTCCCTCCTAAGAAGAGAATTGTTTAGCCATATAAGACAAAAATACACTCATCTCATACACAAAGAAAGGAGTGTATGTATGGGTGTAAAGTGCTCCCTTCTAAGAGAGTGCACTTAGGGCATACACTGAAAACCAGTGAATGAAATGCCCTGGATTAGCCATACCTCTCTGAAATGGGTACCATTGGCTGCTGCTCTCGTCCCTGTCAAAAACACACTACTTTTGAACTAGGTTAGATGAGATAACCGATCTCAACGATCCTGGATTCTATCCACGAATGAAGTGTTTAGCGTATGGTGATCAGCAAATGGGTGCACCATGATCACAATCATTACGGCACAAGTTGGACGAACACCTTTCGGTTGTCAATTCCATGTGATTGTGATCAAACACTTCCGAATCACATCGGGTGATCCTGGAACAACTAGTTCCTAGATTTTTCTGCGATTATGTAATTGTGTCCTATGGTTCTATTCGATAACCCATCACGGATTGTGTTTGCCAAGTCACAATGAAACATGTGTAATGTCTTCTGTTGTGTACATTTGGTACTTCCACTCAATAGAATTTTTTCCATATGCCTCACCCAAGGCACTTGTAAAGGGGAATGCCCTCATTGAAGACATCCGGCAAACAACCAACGTTGTGGATACCCCCGCGGCGACATCCAAAACATATTGTACTTGCATTAAGCAATGTACTTCAATTGAACCATCTCGAGAGCCAAGGGAGTTGAGCCCTTTACCATGACCTTCCGGGTCATCAAAGCGTGGTTCGACTACACCATGATCGGTATGATCTCTCCCGGAGATTGGTTTTTTTTAACAAATCGGATAGCCGATGCTATACCCTGCCTTTGGTATGATCGGAATCCATCCACATGGTATTTGAAGAGCGTGACGTACACGACTGGTGAACCATGTCACGATGCCCTCAACTTTGAGACGTCTCTCCAAACATCAAAAGAATCAGATGAGAGATCTCGTTTCTCAAGGTCCTTGAAGAGTCTTCATATCAACATTTAGTCACGGTCATTATTTTGTCTCAATGTTGATTTTGACTCGTTATGTGGTCGGTCGGACCACCAAGATGTATGTGCTAACACATTGTTAGCCTAAAGCTATCAGCTTAAAGATCGTCTCCACGGTCATAAACCTAGACCATGACGTGATCCCAACTATGTTGTAGTTGGTTTATAGAAATATATGAGATCGTCATAGTTCTCAGGAGCAACATTAGTAGAAAATGAGTGTCGATCATTTTCTTTGAAATGGATTTTCATCCAACTGTGGATGAATTTATTTTATTGACATTGGTTCACGTACTTTTGTCTATCAATGTTCATGACATGTTCACTGGCTGAGTGATGATAGAGTGAAGGTTTCCCCTTCAAATTTGTTCACTTTTGACATTTGGTCAATCTTGTCATACGAAAGAAAGTAACTCTTAGTCTTCGACCACCGCATTGCGGCATATCTGTCCCCCTCTGGTGTATTTGCAACCCCCACTCAAAAGGATCCTTGTCTTTTTAATAGGGTTGTCGGTACACTCATGTAACTTTGTATAGTCGGTACCGGTCAGGTATCCCGATTTTTATCCATCACTCACCGAGTGAGAGGGTGTCAATGGTTTTACCATTGAGAATTCATTCAAGGATGTCATCCTTGACACATTCAATCATGGACCGATGTTTGCATCGGCCATGACTAATGATGCATAGAACCTCCGTAAGGTACTAATGCATCCAGTATACATTGTGTACGCATAGCGTGATATCAATCCTCGAGGATTGGAGTCGGCATGAAAACACACTAGGTCTAATTAGCATTTCATGACATATTCATGACACGGGCTAAGTCATGAAACAATCGCTTTTCCCGTTGAGCAGTGTAGTGCAAAGGGACGTGTGCATGTTGTAGCACACGTCTTGCGTCCACCAAACCACGTGTTTGGTGTAATGGTATCACCATTTATATCCAAACACCAGTTGATATCACCAACTTGTTCAAATGTGACAAAACCATTGTGATCATTCGTCCGTCCGACCTATCCATAACTGGGTGTCGTGATCGACGCACCAATACTTAGTGGATAACGTTTTTGTGCATGTCATGCACGGTTCCCACATATGCCGTGTACCCAATTTCACGTGGCTAAAGTACCATGTTATGAATTGCATACCTTGACCTATTGAAAAGAGGGTTGTCTTAAGCACTTGGTCATGCGCGATGACCTCCAGCGGTCATACAAGCCATGCATGTTTTGGAATTGGTACTCAACTTTCTTGGCTTTTGTAGCACATTCCATCTATGGAAACGGAGGAGTTCGTCCCCTTTTAGCATGGTCCAGATTTGAGGAAGTCGTCCGCGTCACATATATCTTTTATCCATTAAAATTTGGTTCGTACTTCTTTCATGAAAGTGGATGTCGACTGCACATTAAAGTGGATGTCGACTGCACAAAGAATGTCAGAAAAATTGGTTCGTACTTCTTTCATGAAAAACGAAAAACTGGCGAGCACGTCAAGTGCCTTTTTTGTTTGATGCTTGGAATCTTCGAAGTGTCACCCGCTTTTGTGTTAGGAAACTGTCGGTCTTCCCCTTTTTGATGAACAAAAAAACATTGAAGAAAAATGATTGAGAACTTCTCAATTCATTTAGGAGTTAAGAATAAGCTTCATTTTTTACAATGGTCAACCCATGGCCAGCAAGGCCAAACCTCGAGTCCAGCCGAGGAAGTCATCCTTGCCTCTAGTGCTAGTAGCACTTAGAGATTCGAAAACTTTGAAGCTAAGTTTGAGCTTCAAACTGGTTTTTACGGCGACCAAAGTGGATACCAAAGAGAGGATTTGCCCTCGTCTTTGTGTGGATCCAGGCGGGTTCAAAACAAAGAGTGTTTTGGAGACAAAAGGAAACATTGGTTATCCCGGGGTTTGAACCATTGACGTTTTGACTCGCGACAAATCGTTCCTTAATTGCGCTACTTGCGCATGTTGCAAAATGTCAGTTGCTTTCTTATGTATTGTAAAGAATTTCCGCGGGGCCATCCCGCCACCAGAGAGGGGAGGAGGAGGAAGCTTCCTCTCCTCCTTCCTTCTTGGGCCGTGGGCCCACGTGAGAGGAGGAAGGGGGAGTTCGTCCTGTTGCCTCCCCCTTGAACTTTCGGCCTCCTCATGGGGGGGGATGAAGATAGGAATGAGATCGTCTCCTCTCCTCCCTCTTCTTGAGGGGAGAGAGGAGAGATTGCCCCCTCTCCCCCCCCCTTGGGTAGCCGGCCGGTGTCAAATGGGGGAGGGGATCACACACTCTCCCCCCACCTTGTCATCAACGCACCGTTGGTGCCATGACCAAGCAGAGAGGGAGAGGGGGCTTGCCCCCCTCCTCCCCCTTGGTGCCGTTGGCACAGGTACAAGGGGTAAAGGGGGGGGGGAGGCTTGCCCCTCTCCTCCCCCTTGGCGTCGTCGACGGCGTGGAGGAGGGGGAGAGGGTGGGGGGGGGCTCGCCCTACTCCTCCCCCTTGGCACCATCGGTGCAATGGGCAAGGGGAGAGGGGGCGGCTTGCCCGTCTCCTCCCCGTCGGCATCGTTGGTGCCATGGGAGAGGGGGAAAGTTGTGGAGTTGTCCCACCCCTCCCCCTTGGTGTTGTACCGCCCATGGATGAGTGGGAGCGGGGGGGCCTGTCCCTCTCCTCCCCTTTGGCATGTTTGGCACCATGAACAAATGAAAGGGAGAGGGGGGGCGGGCCCCTCCCCCCCCCCCTTCAGCACTGTTGGCGCCAAGTACGGGGAGGGGGAGGAGTAGGAGGTTTGCCGCTCTCCTCTGCGGTGGTACCCTGACAAGGGGGGCAAGGTGGGTTAGGGAGAGACACTCCCCTCCCCTCCCTTCTTGGACTGACTCTCGGCTCTTGGATGAGCTCTCCGACGAGCTCCGTCGGACCTCCAATGTTGCCGGTCTAGCGACGTTTGGTGACTCCACTTGCCTCTTTCATCAATGTTCTTTTAATTTTTCACTCAAGCTATCGGCTCGATATCTTTGCACTTTCTCACCTTGTAATGGAGTTACCTCTGCCGATCGGGCGTTGTTTGAATGACCGGTCCAAACATTTATCCCTTTCTTGTAGAGTGGATCATCGGCTGACGCCGTCTGTCGTTGTTGAATTTCGAAGCCTGAATGTTTTCGACACTCAGAATTTCTTTTTTTGAGGAAGCTCTGGCTCTGATGCTCGTGCAACAGTAGTGGCCAATTTGGAATGAATTCTTGAACCCAAAACATAGGCCCTAAAAAAGTGTAGTCCAAGGAGAAGGGCGAATGGTGGCCTCAGCCGCTTTGGTTGAGACGAATCGTGCCACCAATGGACAGGGTTGTCATAGGGCATGGACGTTAAACAGTAATCCTAAGCCTAATCGTTCCACGTGGCATTGCCACACTGGAACAGACTCTAGCGGCTAACTAGAGGGGAGGAGGAGTGATGCGATGGATTTTCCATCGCAACACTCCTTTCACCTATAATTCGTTCACCAATATTTTCTAGGCTAGAGTTGAACTAGACTCTAGCCCATTATGTTTTTTCGAGCTTTGGCTGCCCAAAACCTGAGCCTCGAGTAGCCAAAGTACCCGATGAATATTTAAGGATCATTTTGAACCCTGAAAATGGCTCGTACCCTACACAATGTATGAGTTGCTCTCACCATGCCAAAGTAGATCCCGGATTATCAGAGCAAAGTCCCTCCTGCTCTCATATAATTGGGTGGTGACAGCTTGCTGGCTTAAGCCTCTTAGCATGCAAGGGAACTAGGAGTACACGCTAAAGCCATGGCAATGGCAAGCTCGAGGAGATAGAATCCTTGTATGAATCACGAAGGTAAAATAAGACACAGGAGTGAGGAGTGAGCAAGGTGATAACATCAGGTCGATCAGGCCACCCACGTGAAATGCTTGACGTTGGGCCCAGCCGCTGACCTGCACTCAAACAAAACTGATCGGCAGTGCGCCGCCGGTGTTTCTCACACTGTGGCATAACCGGCAGTGTGGTCCCGCAAGATCAATAACCTGGTTCTCTACACAAACACCCATGTAAGGCATGCACACCACAGCACACATAACCACATCGCTCATGAGCGTATGTTGGTGCATGTCTCATAGTATGAGATGTTTTTTCGTTTTCTAAAACAAAGATTAACCATACTATGTTGAAACGAGCAGTTATGCTCTCAGACACAACTGAAATGAGGTAGCTTGTGCGAGTATTTCACCTTCTCAAGACGCCAGGCATACATGGTGCACCATGTGTGCGCATTGAGCTTCAAGTCAGTTTAGTCACATGTAGTGACAGTGGGTCATGTGGAAGGAATCAAGAGTTCAATTGTGTGTCTTCCAGCCACAACCAATACCACTGTCACTTATCACGCACTCAGTGTGCGTCAGACGTATTACAAAATTGCTTCATCATAAGGAATAATCTTGAACATTAAAGATCAAACCATTGATATTTAGTTCCTTAGATGGACTTCGACATACCGCAAACCTAGTTGAAGCGAGGTTTAAGAATCGACCTGGAAGATGAAATCGAAGGCCCCGTTCTGTTCATGGTGAAACCGCAAGTTCCTTTGGGACCAAACAACCAAAAGAGAAAAGTCTAACATAAAATTTAATTTAAACAGAATCTCAAATGTAAAGTGACAAACTAGTACTAAAAGTTGGTTTGACTTTTACATAGAAGTGATCATGAGCCCATGACTCAATCGTTCTCAAGGTGAAAACGAAAACATTAAATTGACTTCTGATGAAATATTTAATGAATGTTCCATAATGTTCCATCAATGTGTTTTTGAGGAAGTGAACAGTTTGGATGTTGCTAAGGATATTCTCCACAAGAATTGTGAAATAAACGTGTCAATTATTACAAGAAATCCCAAAACAAGGTAGTTTTGTGTTCCGGTTGGAATTGCTGCGTGCTCGTCCAAAAATGACAAAGACTATTCACGTGCTGAATCGTTAACTCAATATGCAAAGTGGTAATGATTGCAAACAAATTTTCTCCCTCGATAGAAAACATTGCAAACCGTTATGGATAAGAGTTGTATACAATTACACACTAAGTGTCTGATAAGTGCATTTTGTCACACAAATCCATCGCACCGACCCATATACACTTTGCCTTGCATAAGGGGGTCCTAACATCGGGACAAGTACTTCATCGGACTTCCAACGGCAATCAGGTTAGTGAAGCGACAGCTCAACAAGCTTAGAGCCGACAGATATTGACGGCCTTCATTCTTTGAGGCAAGAGAAGGACTTGTCGGCCACTTAGACAGACAGCAATTGAGTTGCGCTCAATGCCCCCCCCCCCCTGACGAGGTCGAATAATTTCTCAAACAAGCGTTAGGTTTGAAGAAAAATAAACTTCAATACAAGCGTACTGCTCTAACTGGATTTTTAGACTGATGTGGGCATTCTACTAGATAATGTGTTTTAGTCATGATGTAAGGAACAAAAAAAAATCTCTTTATGGAAAAATGTGTTGAAAAGACAAAATGGTTAACACAAACATAGAATACTATGTTTAGAGGCAGGGGTTAGCAAAAGAGAGGGAGATGTAAATGGAGAGAGAGAAAGAGAGAGAGAGAGAGAGAGAGAGAGAGAGAGAGAGAGAGAGAGAGAGAGAGAGAGAGAGAGAGAGAGAGAGAGAGAGAGAGAGAGAGAAAGAGAGAGAGAGAGAGAGAGAGAGAGAGAGGGAGATGTAGGCAAAGAGAGAAATGAGCAATGAAAGGGATGAAGGAAAATAGAGATAGAGATGAAAATAAATAGAGTGAGGAATAGAGGTATGATGAGAGGGAGAAGGAGGAAGAGGGAGAGAGAGATGTATAGAAATGAAGAGGGTTACATATAGTTTGAGAGGGAAAGAGAGAGTAGAAATGATAGAAAAAAAATGAGGTCACACCATTTGTATACACTTGTTGTAGAGTGCATGGTGTCTGTGCATGGTGTTCGGACACACTAGGGGAGTACACTAGTAAGCAAGTGCGTGCTTTTGAAACCATTGGGCATGTATGACACCCGTGGAGTATGAAAATGCAAGTGACCTCTGTTCTCCCTCGCCCCCACACACATGCATTGCAAGTGACTGATATGAAGAGAAACTCTTAGAGGTAGCGTTATTGTACGCTTGATGGATCCTTGCACTATCGACAGATTTGCTGAGTGTGAGAATGGTGCATGTTGCTTCTAGTCAAGGTATGTTTCAGAGGCAAGGTGTTGTGATTAGCATAACTTGGTTGACTTCTGTCTGGGAAAAGATGGTGCAACACCTCGTAGAGTGCATGTAGTTACCTATGCTCATAGTGGATAGCTTTTTTCGTATTCTGAATGTCATCAAGGTTCTTGCATGGTTTGGCTGAGTTGCTGAGAATAGGGGATCACACGACTTGATTATTTTGATGTGTGAGAATCCACCACTTGCTCATTGCTATTCATTCCAGTTTGATTTGGGGCCCCATGAAATGCATTTATGTGGGTGGTTTGCTCATATGATGCGCATCTCCTCAATCATTTGTTACTCGGTTTTGTGACTCTTGTTATTCTGACGCATGTCTCTAAGGTCATTTGCTCCATTCCATGGCGTACGTACTCCAGCCTGCCCTCGTGCTTGGTCATGTAGCTTAGATGAAGAAGCTGACACTAATTACTAGGATAAGAGAAAGGAGGTCGAAACCCCCCAAAATTACGGAGGAAGATCTTGCCATTGACCATCGTTGCCGCATCTTGACTTACGTCCATTTTTGTTGGTTCACAAGTTATCTTCTCCCAGGGTGCATAGCATGAGCAACAACAGTAGTGGTTGCTCCACCCACATTCATGCCACATCAACTATAATCATTACAGCAAAACCAATGGTTGTTAGCTTGATCTAAGGTGATTTTGCACTCAAACATTTGCTACATCAGCTATGGCCACCACAATGACCCCAACTGTCACCCTCTCAGCCAGAAGTGGATCTATGTCGGCACATCCGCCATGGCAACCATAGCCATCAAAGTCGTACCTGTTTTCCTATCCTATAGTGGATTTACATTTGAAATTTTGCCATGGAATTTATAGCCACCATATCAACAACTGTCGTTGTCAACGTTGTGTAAGGTTCTTTTTTGCTTGTGCATTTTTGTTAATAAGCGTGGCATCTATAGTGGAAGCAGGGTCCACCTTCACAGTCGACATGTGTTTCTAAACTCACATGTTTCCCGTAAGCCATATCCATCATGGTTTCGGACACTCTCACCACCTACAGTGCACTTGCACCCGCGAGCTTCTTATAGTAGCCACCTCCATTGCAATAGTGTAGTTGTTAGCGTCCATCCTAAGTTATTGTTGCACTTGTTCAGATAGTACACTAGTCGTTGCCACTACAACAGTTTCAACAACTTCCTTGTACTTTAAGGTGCACCTATAACTTTGAGCATGCTTTAACAGCTACTATAATAGGAGTAGCAACTACACATGAAGCCCGAAGTGCCTCCCCTCATAAAATCGTGCTCTAGCAACAATAGCACCATTAATACTAGTAGCATCAATAAAAGCAACTGTCGTAGTTTGAGGCGTAACTTGGAAACCGGCCGGATATCGAGCCCATCCCCACGCTTTCCAAAACCTGAAATCAGCTTGACCGCAATGAAGACAAGGTTGCTTATACGAGGAAAAGGTGAAACAAGAGCAGTGGTCGCATCTCCATCACCACAATGTCGGCTATCACCCTAGCATGGATTATGACCCGACCTACTCCTCGGGGCCATTTTTTTAATCTCTAATCATGCTCCTTCTTCCCCTTATTGACCTAAGTGGCTACCATGCTTTGGTTTTCACTAATTTGATAGATGGTGACAATGAGGGAGGAAGTGATAATGTTGATTCACAATCTAGTTGAGAGTTTCACCGTTGTCAGTGTAGTAAGTAAGATTTAATGGTATACCAAAGTCCTCCATCCTGGTTTAAGGAAGGATCTCCAGGTTTGTAGTGAAAACTCATAAACATGTTGTACTGGTTCATGTGGTTCCCCAACATGATAGTGTTGGGGGTCCAAAGTTGCAAGTTGCCACCAATCCCACATTCATTTTGATGCAAATTACATGCTACAATTAGCCACCTACCTAGTGAAACACTCCCTTTAAGAGAGTTGCAAACTTTATACTTCAACGTGCACTTGTGTTTTTTTTTCATGTAACAAGCATCATCCATATTGAAGTTAAGGACCAACTTTGAGCCAGAACAAGGGTCTGTTCAGCCCCATTGTTTTTCGTATCCACCAACGTTGACAGCCATCTTGTGAATAACAATATACAAAATACCTTGTATCCCTCACAATGCTACATGAACTTGACTAGGGTCATGAGTATGGAACAAGATCATGTAGTCTAGCTAGACTCTCTCTCTATCAGCCCACTCCTCAAACGACACCTTTCAAGAATCAATGCCCACCTTGATCACATGACAGGTAGATGATGGGCACTAGAGCTACACAATTTGACACTACAATCATGCCATAATGTAAATTATATAGATAAGCACACAAGCCACACTAGTAATGGCAGCTGCCAAAAGGGTAGAGAATAGTAGTGCCATTGAGACAAGGAGGAGGATGTGGTGGCTAGTCATCCATGTGAATGAGGCGAATGTGGCCTATGTTGTGGATGTGTGGATGGAGGTAACCCTTCCATGAAGAGCAGTGGCTGCTTCCAATGCTAGCGATGCAATTGCTTCATCTACTATAGTGACCTTGGTGACTACATTGACTATAGTTGTAACAAGGAGAACTTAGTCAACAACAATTGTGGTGTCAGTCTTTATGACTCAGTTAGCAGTACTAATGGTAGGTGCACAAGTACCATGACCAGATGCAACAAAGGTGGAGGCAACAACTTTGATGGAGACCAAGGATTTCCCTAAGAAAGAGACTTTTTAAGAATACAGATGTGGCAAACTCAGATCCGTATAGATTTTAAGAATCAAGGTTGCAAAGAGCAGAGGATGGATGCTATTGTGAGAGCTTTTGAAACTACTGCGCCAAAGGAAGCTCACTGAGAGTGACGTGTTAACGGTATATCCACCACTACAACCATGGAGATGTTTACTATCACACAAAGTGCCATCAATCACTTTATTTTAACATGAACACATCAAGGTTGTACAGAGTGCATGAATATAGAATTGCCTTTGAAACCTTTTAGAATAGTTGCTCTATTTTGTGAATATCATCTATGATGTTCTCTTCATGTAAGAGTACCAACGTCGATGACCCTTGGGATGTGACCATTGTGGAGCTCTAAAAACTGGTGCAATTTCACACGCAAGGAGGCATATGTGTGTTGATAGATTTGAGTGGTCATATGTCAAAATTTCCTTTTGTTTTTGTTGCTTGTGATGATGCCTATGGAGGAGCTCAATATGTGCATGATGAGGGAGGGTCGGGATTGACACCACTTCGTGGCTTGATGATTCTTGTTCCCATTTTATGTCCTTTGATGATCATTAAGCTAAGAGTGAGTGTTTGATGGCATGTTGTTCAGTAATGGAGACAAGTTGAAAGAAGAGAGTGATGAAGATAATTGACTTCTATACTACTCGTCATTTGCATCTGAGGAGTATAGAAGCATGTTGTGGAAAATGTCCATTTAAAACTGGTGGCCACTGGTGCCTAAAATGACAAAGGACTTCGTGGAGGAAGAGTAGGTGGATCTAGATGTGAATTCAACAATGTAACATGGGTGTATCCATCTTGTTTTGGTTGCTCGTGTCATTAGGGGATTCCAAAACCAAGAGAAGAGAGGCCAAAGATTTAGCTTGTACTAGGTTAAAAAAATGAGGCAAGGTCATGAGACTTACTGTTGCCATGGCTTGAACTACACCCATTGTTGATAATTTACTTTGATTGTGGGAGGAGTGGAGGGGTTGTTGAAAAGAAGTGTGAGGGAGACGTGGTTACATAAATGGTGGCCCACGTTATGGCTAGGTAATGTGATGAAATAAAATAGAAAGAATGTGTGAAGGAGTTGGTGACATAGCACAAGGAAGTTAAGGAGAACGCCACGAATCAAAGACATGATAAAAGAGCATCATACGAACACACTTCATTATGAAGTGTATGTGGACATGTCATTTGGAGTCCATGAACGTCACACTGATTCTGGTATGGTAAACAATGATTGGGAAAAATTGAAGAGCGAGAAAAACGCATCATCTTATCTCAAGGGTAGTACTTATACGTTCAGCGTAAGATCATTGTTAAGGGAAACGAGTTGGGATACACATTTAGTCAACAAACTATCTTGTAAATTCATGTGCACATGGGATAGGTGAAGATTTCAAAGCGTATTGGTCAAGATACAAGTAGAAACCACAACCCTTGTTACAAGAGTAGTTGAGCCTCTCGCGTTCACGCTTTTGTCTTTGCACAACGTCTTGCTGATTTTCATATGAACATATCTTTCTGATTTTCCCATATTTCTTCGAGAGTTTTCTTCTATTATTCAGGTTTAGGAATATGTTTAAACCTTTCATAAGGTCTGTTAGAAAAGTGGGGACTTTTTTTTTTGGGTAATGCTAGGGTGACTTCTTCATGGCGCAAAAAGATGCACCTTGCATATATTCAGAGTCATTGTATTCTGAATCATGTTTAGTTAAACTTCCTTTGATATGTTTAAATCACATGATTTATCTTATTGATAAAGATTCACCTTCTTCGTTACTGTTTCATGATTGTTGTCTCACGTACGTCCTTGAGTGTTTTCACACTTGTCATTGAAGTGCATCTACGATTAAATCTAGCTCAATCAAGCCTCTACTTTTTCAGGACTTCCAAATGCTGTGATATCTTCATTCTGTCGGCCTCTTCCCATTTCACCTGTTTGACATAAGTTTTGCTGGATCGAATGATGGTTTTTCATTACTACTCTGTTAGGGATAGCTTAATTATTGTTGCGAAAGAGATGTGCTTTTATGTTTCACTGGTATCCGGATGCTGCTCATTGTTTCTAGTGGGTAACAACCGAATCAGCCCGTCTAGTCGAATGTCCCAATGCATTGCCGTACTTCCTTTTCTCCTATTCGTCAACAGACGTCAGCGGACTGCCGGCAGCTGTCAAGAAAATCCTTTAGTTTGATGGACCGTTGTTCAACGGAAGCACATACTATGTTATGACTGCCTCGTTGGCCGTCTCACTTGTTTGGTGGTTTTGAAGAGAAGCTGTCCATCCAACCTCACCTGAGCCTTTTGCGCACACCGCCATCCGAACGGGACTGAGATGATGGGATAACGGTGTTTGTTCCCTCAGGGCCGTCACTGGTTTGATCGAACCGCTGTCCTGGCCATAGGCGCTTTTCCAAAGATGCAAGACGAAATGACGACAAGTAATACATCGGATTAGGGCAATGCAATCATAATTTCAGAGGTTCGAACCGGATAACTGTCAGTTGACATTTCGGCTCAACCCGTAAACGTTTGCGGAACCGCGATTAACCAGTTCCTGCAAACACTTTCGCACCATCCCAATATTTTGGGTTTGACAAGAGTAGCCACATTAAGCACAGTCTTTGCAACGCCCAGGGCCCGCTTATGGTGACCTCATTGGCTCTCGAGGTTCGTCCCCACTGAAAGCGTGGTGTAGACTGTGGAGGTTGTCGAATGCTCTAGAAATGATTCGAGTTGACATCAAAGCAGGTTTCGACGGACCCGATATACGGCAACGATACTTCAGACCCAGGTGGTCGAGTAAACCACCACAAACATTCCACGAATTAATGTCAATCCTTTTGTCTAGATAGAGTCGAAAGAACCGCACTCATCGCCACCCATTGCAATGAGAGATAATGGAATCGACTAAAAAACAAAAGAACGCTGCTGGACGGCAAGGGAAAGCCAGACAGGTTTGAGGCGGCACACCTGATTTTGGTTAACAAACTTCTACTGGTGCGCTAGGTGAATGACGTCGATTTTTTTGCGGTGTTTCCTGATCTAACCGAAGTTCATCTGACATGGGAATCAAAGCGCGCTTTCAGACGAAAACAGAACGATTGCTGAGTCAGCTAGGAGCACATCGCGGATGATTCCCGCGCAGTTGAAGCGCAGCAGCGAGGGTTTCAGAGGATCTGTTTTCTACAATTGTTTAAGAAGAAAAATGTTGAACATCGAATGATATGGAGTTGCTTTGCCTTGTGGAGACACCGTAGCCGACTAGACAAAACAAAACAAGATATCGAGGTCATCCCGGACACCAGGTTAAAAAAGACCAGTTTCAACCTGCGAATGTAGTTTGTTTTCATGGTCGAAGAAATGTTACCTCCCAGGCCCCACTACCGAGGGGCCTGGGAGGTGACGAAACTTCACTAAGACCCTCAGCCCCGTAGTGTTATGATGGGGTCATCGCCAAAAACGCTTTTTACAACAAATTCCGCTGGTATCGCTCGCAAATCTCAGTCGGGTAGCTGAAATAATTATAAAATTTCCTTTGTTTATGGTTTCTTTGCATTTTCCGTACATGTTTTTAAGGTTTGTTGAAGATAGTTTCAGTCTCCGAAGTCTGTTCTGCAGGATGAGATGGTCAGAGGTGCCGGTATCTTGCACCAGAAATGCTCTGGACGTCGCACAGATAGGAAATCGGATAGCAAGGAATTCTAAAAGTTACAGAGGCACGAATTCGTGAACACCTCAATAAGGACTTGCATTGATCCGGTGCGGTGAAGAAAGCGGCGGATTGTTCTCCTCAACAAGTGCCAAATGAGAACCCAAACTGTATTGTTGTTATCGGCCCTAGGCCGACCAAAGTGAGGGGCGTGTACTAGCTTCCTTGTTGCGGAATTGTCTGTCCACGAGGGTAAACCTCAATCAATGGAATCGGACGTGAACTGCAGAGATCAACCCGGTCTGTTGCCCCGATTAATCGAATGACAGAAGTACAAGATATCAGCGGCAAACTGCAGAACTAAGATAATTGTATCTATACGGCAGCTCAAAAACCATGTTCGTTCGATACA
Source organism: Penium margaritaceum (assembly GCA_023375785.1). NCBI lineage: Eukaryota > Viridiplantae > Streptophyta > Zygnematophyceae > Desmidiales > Peniaceae > Penium > Penium margaritaceum. The sequence goes on from SZWC01001503.1 coordinate 82,497, forward strand.
CACATCGAAATCCAACCGTGTATATGAAGCACAAAGCCGCCAACACTGGCAATTACACACCCGGTACTTACTACTCCAGCGCCAGTTTTCCACGTGGCAAGAGTCTCCGAAACGCTTGACTTTTCGAGAAACGACTGAATTCCATAGCTTCAGTGGTTAGTGAGTTTAGGTCCATCGCAAGAGCTATTTGTACCGCGACACATTCTCGTGATTGGATCGAGCCATCGGAGACCAACTTTCTTCGTGTCGAACGCAGACATCGATGGCAGTGGAGCTTGTGGTCTGTAAAATGTTCTTTGCCGGACACGTCAAGGGGAAGCCATGCTGCATCCCAGGCAACGCTCGATGTAGAAAAAGTCCATCCGCCGTTGTAAGCCTCACAGCAGCAGTATACGATTGTAAGATCCATACACCATAAACTTAGTGAAAAAAATGTGCAGTGGTCATCAATACCATCCCTAAACGGGAAACATGAAAAACACTGACGTCAACAAATAAAAGTGAAGCTCACAGGATTGTCTGAAGAGAAATTGAACAGAAGCTTTCTAAAAAATGCACAACTAAGCTCACTTGGCTTCAACTTGTTAAGAGAAAGTAGATCAATACCTTTCTTAAACGTTGCCTTCTTCACAATCTCCATTTGTACAAGGGTGTCATGTACAAAGAATCTTCTATCTTCTTCTTAGAATCATAGAATAAAATGCTTTGAAGATCATATCCATAACTCTGGTAAAATCATCAGTCCAGAATCAATCTTGTGATAGAAAAATTCCTAATATGAGGAAATCATACACGTAAGCCAATTACTTTGGATGCAAAGCACTTATAATCTAGGAAAAAAACTAGATGTTGAAAGTATTCTTTGATACTAAATCATTGAAAGAAGTGATTGATGTAAGATATTTAATATTGGAGAATCAACATGTTGATTAATCTTCATGGTAACTCAAATCGATATAAATGTAAAAGAAATGAATTTCATAATGTGAATTTTCTTTTCACCATTAGATCATCTTACAGAAAAAATATTTTTACAGAAATCAATTTTGCATGAAGTTTTCAAATTCGTCTGTAGGCAGGCTTTTTGTTAATATTTTTATTCTCCATGCATTTTTTCCACAAACGTTTTTGGTGTCCTTGAATTTAAAACTTGCCTATGGTTATGGAACTCTTCACTTGCCAATGGTCAATCACTATGAAAGGAGAATCGACTTGAGAAAGAAAAATTGAAAGTTTTGATGCTTAAGCTTTGATTGCGTCAGAACTTAAAATCAAATCTCCTTTATAGCCAACTTTGCACATTGTATTTTCGTCCTTTTGTCCTTTCATAGTGAGAGCTGACATGAGCTACCGATTTGGTGGATCTAAAAAAGTTAAGGAAAATGGGAAAAAAAGTTCTTAATCGATATTTCTATCATTTTTTGACTTTTTTACAACGTGAATCAGAAAAAAAATTATAAAATAATATGCATCATTGTGATTTACCGAGTTCTTACGCTCATGTTTTGCCAAAATGCCTTGTATTTGTTCGGTTTATTTCTAGTCGAGGGAAATAAAATTCATTTCCTTTACGCATAGAAGTCAATTCTCAAGTCATGTTCTTTACAACATTTGTGTGTTCAGAAAACTAGAACATTGATGGTTGAAAGCACACTTGGACCCAATATATAGCACACATGATTAGTTAGCGTATACGTATACACATATATTACAAGTAGAAGCATGTACAAGGATCATGATTCAAACAGCTCACTAATGCTATGCCTCTTTACTCGACGTGTAGTATTAGGTGTTCTCGTTGTACAATCAGAGTAGCGCACCAAGTGTTGGCAACAGAAATTGGATGTAGTTTGAACCAAACGACATCCGCACTAGAAGCCTTCTCATCGAGGGACCTCAGTGACTATGTACATTCTACACTGTACAAGGTTCAAATAAAGAAGGCTGCACTTGGACATCTGGACGTAAGAGGTATGTGTATTTGAAATATGGGTGCTTGAGTTAACAACTAAAGGCCGGGAGACTAAGTGGCTTGATGGTCTTTTAAGTAGTCTTGAGGCGGGTCTCCCTTCCAAAGCCCTTGGCTTGGAGGTATTATGAAGTTGCACAATGTCTTCTGGTGGTCGCATAAACACTAAGGTGGTTAAAAAACCAATTTGGTGGTTCTATAACCTTCTCAGTAGTTGCACAACCCTCCAAGCTAGCTGAAGGGCATCGGGGAAGATGAAGGGTCACCAGGAAGCTAAAGGGCAACTTGTAGATGAAGGGTCACAAGCTATCAAGAGTAGTATTTCTCTCTCTCTCTCTCTCTCTCTCTCTCTCTCTCTCTCTCTCTCTCTCTT
>SZWC01001503.1:84941-101830 GCA_023375785.1 Penium margaritaceum
CTCCCTCTCTCTCTCTCTCTCTCTCTCTCTCTCTCTCTCTCTCTTTGGTGAGGACATGAACTTAATGTTGAGATTTGCGGAAGGTGGGTGGGTGAAACTGGACTGAAATCTTGGAAGAGCAGCGCGGTTTGTGAAATCTGAAGTATATGTAGGAATTTGTAGATCATGTGGAGAAGTACATGAAGAGATCCCTCAACCAGCTACAAGGATGTACTCACAAGTGCAGACTTGAGCACCCACAGGGCGGCTGGCGTGATTGCCTTGATACTAAGTTTGAAAAACTAGAACTAGAATAAAGTACTTGTAGAGCTTCTAGCTTGCATTGAACAAGGCACAGGCCTTTGTTAGATGTGTTTCCCAAGGGACAGTCTTGTAGTGTTAGATGCTGAGGCATTAAGTGGTAGACTTAGGAGGCATCACAAGGAATGTGATAATGAATAAGGGCTTTGCCAAGGCATTAATGGACTAAATAGACTGAGCCCCTTCAGTAGTCATGGTAGGGCCTCCTTGTTGGCTCTATCCTTGGAGGTTTTGGTAGTTGCATAACCACCTGGGTGGTTACATAACCAATTGGGAGGTTACATAATCACCCAGGCAAGTTGAAGAGTCACCTTGAAGATGGAGGGTCACTCGCAACCACTAGAGGTGGAAGATGCACTAATAGTTGAAGAGTCACGAGGAGGTAGTTAAAGGTTGACCAACTACCCTTCAGCTGGTAACTGAAGGGTCATAGCCTCCAAGGGCTTCCAAGTTCACCTCAGATGTTCTAGAGATAGGGATTTGAACCTCCCCTGCATCCCTTTAAGAAGGTGAATTTTATGGGCCTCCAAAGTAAATAAACTGTACCACGAGATGCATTTTAACCAAACCCGGCCATCAAAATTGGTTAAATCACAACACTTCAAGACAGAGCAAAGATTTTAGTAGGAAAATTTTTAGGCCTCTACTAGGAGAATCTAGCAGATGAGGTGGGAAAATCTCAACAAGATGAACCCTTGAGAGCCCTTTTGGGTCATGACCCATTGGCTTCTCTTGTAAGTTAGTTGGTCAACTCATTACTATTACCACTCAGAACGTTTGCATGACAGATACAAATGAACCCTCATGTTGTAGGTGAATTCTAAGGTTGTCTTGGTGCTCATACAACCACCCATGTGGTTATACAATTACGTGTAACCTTTAAGGCAATATCGTCTAAGGAGATTCTCCTCGTACTGTATGAATAGGCTCAAACAAGCATAGTTATTATGTTTTGTTACACAAGCACATGCCTTCACATTTTTTGGAAGCCTTTAAAGTCCACCTTTGCAAGCCTTTGCCTTTACCATCACAAGCTAATGCCCTTAGATGTTCCTCTTAGAAAGGCATGCACCTTTTTTCCGAGAAAGATACAGATTATACAATCGTTTGTTTTAGGATATTGTTCTCTCTACTTTATTTCAAGGCATCTAAGGCGGACAACATGTACGTCCCAAAGTCACCCTCGTGGTTACATCCATGGAGGTTGTTAATTAAACTACTCATGTCTTACCTCTAATCCATTCATTTATGTATTTTTTGTTTCATTTTCCATGGTATGCACTCTGCCCTTCCAAATTCCAGTCGAGAATCACCCATCCACGTTAAAAAAATCCTTTAAAGGTTGACATCAAGGTTTCTTATATGCATGTTATTCTCTAAATAATTTTTATTGTTTATATCATTTTGTTATGTTTAGCATTTCCACTTGTGTGGCATTTTCACATAAGACTTATTCCATAAAATCTATCTTTGTTAAGGTTCTGAGTGTGAAATAATACATTTAGATTTCCGATTATCCCTTCAATTATCATAGAAGGTTTTAATTTGAGAGTAAAGTTAAAATAATGAGGCATAATAAAAGTATAACACATGAGGACACTTCAAAGCCAGCTATTTGTGGTTCCTATATCACATGAGCTTGTAAAAAGTGGTGGATAAAGTATCATAAAAATGAGAAACGAGGTGACTATCCCTTTCATCATTAAAATTTCTAGAGAAACACATTATCCTAAAATGAATCATTGCAATGTGAATGGGAAGTGTGTATTTCAGATTGGTAAGGAGATTGTAAAACATAACTGATAGTTAAAAATGATTTTTCAATAATGTTTTATGAAAAAATTATATTATTATAATTGAATGCTGTATATTATATGATTATCATGTTTTGCATAGCCATTCTAAGAAGTAGATTTTTGTGATAATTCTAATCTATGTAAGATTGATCAAAAATTTATTTGATAAGAGCCTTGCTTGGAATAAGGAAAATTACCGTGAAAAGTTATGGAAAGCTGATTTGAGTTCCTTTAATGATTGAGAATCATCACTCTCGTCTTAAGGAATGTTTGTATTGACAAGGATGGGGAGGTTATAATGAATTTACAAATTCCCACTAAAAAACATAATCATTTTGCACTTGTTCTCATTTAGTAGATGGGGGTAATACATTGAACATATTTATGTAATAATTTGCGAATTCATGTACTTGAGAAAATGGATTTTATGCTATTTATTGTACCATTAGATTAGGAGAACATGTTAAGCTTCGTATGAGATAACTCTCATATGAAGCTTAACATGTTTTCATCTATCGTTATTTTGTTAGGGAAACTATTTTTTCTGAGACAGTTTGAAAGAAGAGGTTTCGTCATTGTCTGTACGGATTTGATAAGCCATCTGCAATTTTGTCAAAATGTGAGCATAGCTGCACAAAACTCTAAAGCTTTCAAAGAATACATGCATATTGATGGAGTGGGTGATTATTCTAAATCCTTATCTGGACGCCGTTTTTTACTCGGCTGCGCAATCGTCGACCGATTGCCGTCTTCTTGCGTGCAAGGACAGTTCCCGGGTGAGGGTACAAGGGAAAGATAAGAAGGAATCGTGTAGACCACTACTCAGGGGTGCCACAGTAACCCCCGGTCACGACCGCAACTGCCGCTCTTCGGGGGCAACCGAGGCTCCCGACAAGACATGTCCAGCGAGGACATTATCTGGAAAGAAGCTCTCAATTGCATTGAAATTTCCATCAAGATAATCTCAATGTGACTCTGTAAAACGGAGACAAAGAATATGCATGACTGAACATTCAAATGAATAGTTGATGACGGATAAACGAACACAACCATAAAAAAAGTTCACAGCTCCAAAAAGTGCCTCCAGGATTGAGTGAGGAACTCACTGATGATTTCCTGAGGTAGAGAAAACCCCAATGACAAGCCAATCCATTTACGTGCAGAGGAGAAACCCTTCCCATCCATAAAGAATTAATGGACATGAATTGAGCAAAGAGACATGTCTTTAAATTTATAAAACTACGTCAAAAAAACATGAATTGACAAAAATAGATTTGAATTAGAGCTCATTTCGAATATTTAAAAGTTTTCTCATAATCTTCATATATCTTTACTTCTTCCTTCCAATTAAATTCTTCATGTTTAAACTTGAAAACGTTTTAATTTTTCCACTTTTGCTCCTAAAAACAAATTCTTTTGTCTTCAGGTATCTTACCTCACATAAAGGCTAGAACAAAGTTGAAGAAAAATGGTAAACATAACTTCAAGCATGATAGGAAATGAATGCAAAACACCCCATTCAACAATAAAAAATTAACTATATGGATTGAAAAATATTGTGCTTAAACATCTCACGATGTGTCACCATATTCTCCTTGTATTTTGTAGAATGCCACATATGATGCATGTCTATTGACAAAGTTTGCTTGAACCCATCTTCATTTGGACATACAATATTGACATGTTACATAATTGTTTTTCTTAAAGATGAATCATAAATCTTACCTAGTTTTGCCCATCAAAAATTTGTGTTAGAGACCAGAGATAAAAAAATCATTGTGAGGGTACCTCATACAACTTTTCTACCTAAAAGGAAGAAATGGGAAAAAATCTTATGGGTTAAAGAGAGGAACCATGTAACAATAGAATGAAAAGTCGTTAAATAATTTAAAACTGAAAAACGTTTATCAAGGAAGAGAATAGCAGGTTTAAACAGAAAACAAATTATGAAAAATGATTTTTAGATATTTCATAGTTGAAATGATGGAGAAAAATCAACGTAAAATATAGGAGAGACCTCTTTAGGATCAAGATTGAAAGGAAAATTCGCTTTTAAATAACATGATGATTCTTAGAAGGTAATCTAAAAGGTCATGAGATAAAGAAAACAACGGAACCATATAAAAATTAATCCTTGTGGAAATCATTTGAAGTAAGAAAGGTGGATATTAAAACTATTTGCATTATGAAGAATTTGTATTCCATTGTATATAACAACTTTCCAACTCTTCAAAAAGTGTACGATTTAAAAAAAAATTAATAAAGGGAGTTAAATTGTAATGTTTTACTATTATGAAATTAAAAACATCCACTAAAGTCTAATGTTTTGAGACAGAACCTTACTATGAAAATGGTTATGGAATTGTAATGAGTGACGTTAAAATACTTGGATCATCATGAAAAAATATCTGATTATAATCATTAGTCAATATTATGAAATATTCCATAATCTTCATTGAAATTGAATTTTCTATTAATGATTTTTCATAAAAGGCATCTTCAAAGTCATGTTAACCTAGAAATGGTTGGCCATTCATTCAAATGAATGACAATGTTGAGCTAATTATTATGATTTTGGAATTTTATATATCATCTAGGAACTCTCATCTCTTTGAAGTGCTTTGAGCAAATGAGGTTATTCTTTGACTCCATTTGTAAATCCACCAATATGCTTAAGTCTCCAGCATTTATGTCAAATATACTGACCATTGAAGGTCCTTAGGTTTGATTTGAAGAAAATTAGTTTGAGTTATTAAACCATGTTCATGGTTCAAATGTTTTCTTGAAATTATTGAACATCGGGAACATGAAGCGAGGAATTCACATGTCTGAATCCAAGTATGTAACTATTCATTTCATTTCATGAACAATTTGATTTAATTTATAATTTCTGTGTTTTTGTTTTAATTTTTGATTAGTTACCCCTCATGTTACCCTTCATTACTTTACAATCGTTGGTGTAGGTTTCTTTTCATGAACGATTGATTGAAAGTTTTACAAAAAAAGGAAAAATGTATTATAACCATATCATCATATTTGAAAACATAGATATCTGATTAACTTGGATCATTTTTTGTAGATGATTGTTCCTCAAATCGTGGGACTTTCTTGTCTTAAATACAATTTGAAATACTCATATAGGGAATTTTTATGATTTGAGGTGAGAATAAATAATTTTCTGTGTAATAAATTGAGCCTCAAAACATTATGAATTTAAACATCCTAGAATTTTACGATTAAATTTAGTTTCAATCTGTTCAATTTACCTAACTTTCTAAGTGTCCTTACATGAAATACACACTTTGAATTAAAAATGTGTTTGAACTAATAAGAAAGAAGAATTGTTAGGTTTATACGCCAAAATGAAGGTCAATGAAGACTTTTATTAAGATAAAAGAATGATGTTTTATTTTTTTACAAGGATGAAATAAAGTTAAGTTTTTTACAATGAAATTGGTTTTTGGCATATATAAAGAGGAACATTTTGAGGATGGTGGAATTTTGAATTAAAAAATGGAAAATTTTAAATTCATTTTGTTTATGTAACTTACTTCCATGTATTAAGAACACACTAAATTGTTTCTATATATGTAATGTGACCATGTAGGTTCCTTTAAGCATTTACCTTTGATGCCAAGTTTGGTATTATGCGGACCTTTCTTTATAGTTAAAAATGCAAAAGAACCAAGTCACCTTGAATCATCTCTCTCTTACTTTCATGTTATTCCTTCATGTGAATTTTCCTTTTTTTACTTTGCGAAATCCTCCATACCAACTCAATTAAAACAACCATGATTATTTGTACTTTAAGTGTTTACATTCAACACGTGGCTTTATTTCTATCTTGATGGAATTATGATGCATCAAAGTGCATTATAGGCGAATTTGAATTCAAATGTGAGAAAATAATTCCACGAGGTATATACGTTTCTTTCAAAGTATATTAAAAATTAGAAGACACCACCAGGAAAATGCATATTCATATGTATGCTTATTTACATTTGGGAGTATTGATGTAAAATCGTGCATGTTTTGAACATCATTTAAAGGAATTTTGAGTGCCCAAACCTTGCCTTTTTTTTCAAATCAAGGTTACGCCATATCAATCACTATGTCTACAATGAATACATTTGATCCAGTTTTGCTTTTTTTAAAATCCAATTTGTAAAAATGTATCTTACCCATCAAAAGTTTTCTATGATTCAAAACAAGCTTTAATATGAGGAAATGCGTGAAACATAGTCTCAATACATCCAAAGTTAACATGTTTTGTGTTTGACCCAAAACGAGATAACATATTCTTTCATATCTCTTAGTTAACAATGGTGTTGTTAGCACATAAAGATTCATTTTCAAGTCAATTGATGATAATGATAATCCTTGCATTGTGAATATCGTTTAAAAAACATTCCTTCTACGCATGTCATGATTTTAAAATGAAACAAAACACCATCATGACCATTTTGTTTGAAACAAATTGAATTGTTTTATCACATCGCACATCATGGTCTTTTAAACATAAAAACGTTTCATGATCAATTATAGAGAATTCATTTATCTTACGATATGAGTATGAAACGACTTTAATACTTCGCAAATGATTGGCTTGTATAATGGCGATGATCCATAGGGTGAGTATGTGTGGAAAAATAATGCTGCAAAGGTCATGTTGTTTGAGAGAAGATCATGGTTTGAGTAAAATAAGATCATGATTTAAGTCCGATTTTTTTAAATGAAAATTATTAAAATAAAAAAAAACATGCTGCTGATGGGGAGCAAACACTTTGTTTTTTTAGAAATTTGAAAGAAAAAATCCATGCCATTAACTTGAAAGACCATTGAAATTCTAATGAGCAAGGAATTATGAAAATGATCTGATAATAAATTAAATCAAAATGAATTAGAATACTCTCAATAATTTTTTGGATGAATTCATTCATGAGAAAACGGCCATGTATATTCTAAAGACTACTTTATGGATAGAGAATTCGACAAATGCAATTTTAAGTTGCAGTTCCATATTGTTTGATAAAAAATGGATGACGCATTCATTAAACGAAAATTGAACACACCTTAACATAACCTTAGCAGTTCTATTACATGGGGGTTTCTAAGAAGTCCAATTGTTTTGAAACAAATATTGAATGATTATAGAACGAATTTACCTCAACAAATGATTTCCTTGTGAATTTTATTTGATACGATTACAAAATATCAAAAGAATAGAATAAAGAAACATTAGAAAAAGGTGAAAAACTTAATGCTTAAGGAGGGAATATCAATGTCATGTTGTATTCATATGTGTCGTATTTGCTTTCTTACTGAATTATAGCTAACATGAAATAAATAATCAGTTTCTTTAAATTTTCTTTCTTTTTCATCATCATGATGGAAATGGAAACTAACATTCTGTTTTCATTCTTATCCTTCCATGTATCAAAGTAAAACCAAGAAACATTTTAATTTAGGCATGTAACTTATTCGTTGAAGCTAGATGAATTCATAAAAAAATTGGAATCATAGTCCACAAAATTATTATCTTTAAATTACATTTATTCCACGTGTAATTTTGTGAAAATTAATCTTTAACATTCACGCAGAAGAAATTCGATCTCTGATGGACACGATAGTAGGATTAGAACTGTTTTCTATTTCGGATTTTTTAAGAATAGTATTCATGAGAATTTTGAATTCAAAAAAGATTATGAAATGCAGAATATTTTAAGTTTTAAATATGTAGAATGTAAGTATGTGGAAATTGTTTTATTTGGCCAGAAAATCTTAAATACTTCCTTGATTTTACTTGAAAATCTCATTTACAGTTAGTATGCACTACTATACTCTTTATTGTACCTTTTTGAATTTATGATTCATTGCAAAAAATATTGCAAGTAACTTTTGACCACATATTTGTTGGAATTAAATGGTAGATGAATACTTATAAAATGGTTTTGTGAGTAGGATGTGTTTCAAATAGTGTAGAAGAATGACATGAAAGTAACCACTCTTATTCAAAACATTGTTCTTGAACTTTAAATTTTTATAAGACAGTTTTCATTGGGGATTGTCATTTTTTAAAACAAATCTTGATCAAAATTGTTTTCTCAACATACAAGATGGATGGTTCCCTTTGAAATAAGCTTCTAAAGCGAAGATCATGACATGCTTCTTCCCATTAACTTGGTAGTCCCCTTAAGTTGGTGATTGGATGTCATGCACAAGATGAACAATGATCCCTTTGAGTAAAAAAAATGTATTGGGAAGTTTTTTACTTGCCATAATAAACATGGTTTCGTCAATAAAATGGGTTCTGAATCTTTCCATAGATTTTTATATTATAAAAAAACTAAAAGTTGTTTTTTGATGAATAAGAAGGTTAAGGTAAACAGTGCTTAACTGAAAAATTCGTGTATTAAGGAACATTGGCAAATTTTCAATATATGAGATTATTAAAATAATTTTCTTAATGTAAGCGTCAAGCATAAAAAAAAGGGGTTAATGGGATTTTTGCATCGTTTCTTGTAAATAAATTAAGATTAGAAAAATTCAATGTTTGTTTTGAAACTTTTCATAGTGTTTATATAATGGTTCTTTGACATCGTAAGGGATATGCCATGGTATTATCACATTCAAATAGAAGAAAATGGTTCATGTTTGTTATTTTTTAATTGAATCGACAACTTGCTTCATTAGATTTAAGGGATTTTCAAGTTTATCCGCAAGCCAAATCTATCGTTGTGTTGTTTATTTGTGAAACCCATAGAGAAACCAAGATTTGATGTTAAGTTACCATTTTTAGAGAGACAAATAAACTAGTATAAAATTTGAAGACAACAACCTGTATGTTCTATTATATCCAGTAGACGTATAAATCTTTGTTATCTCTTTGTTAATTATTTATGTTTTTGACCAAGTCGAACCAAACTTCTTACCATTTTCAAATATCAAGTTTCGTTCACAAGCTTTCCTTTTAAATTATTTGAAGCAGAATTGTCATTCATGTGTATGACCTAGAGATTTTCAGAATATTGAAATTTATAATTATTTTAATGTAAGATATTGGGCAAAACAAAGGCAATGGGTGCAACACTGAAAATCACTACATGTTGCGATTTCACAACATTCGATCAAAAATTGTTTCGATTAAGATTTACTTCAATTCACAATGATTATTGTTAACCTTTACTTATAGGATGATTTGAATTCAACTTTTCAAAAGGATTGAGGATTCATTTTATGAATTTTCCAAGTTTGTTTGAACGTTTTTAGTGATTTGTCATGGGAAACTTCTTCATGACATGGAAATTTCCTAACACCTTAATTTAAACCAAACAAGAGCTACTTCTATTCTTATGTATGGAATAAGAGGATGTGGAATGTTTTCGGATTTTTGGAAGGTGGATGGTTTAAACTGGATAAGAATCTGGAAGGGCATGGCATGCATAGAAGAATGTAAAATATATTCGGGATTTTTAGATTACTTGGAGAAGATCATGTAGAGGTTTCTTAACTACCTAAAAGGGTGTAGCCACTAGTGTAGACTTGTGGACCCACCGGGCTTCGGCCTTGGAAGCCCAGAGACTTAGTATGGAAAATAAGATACTGAGTAAACTCCTTGTAGTGGCACTAACTTGTAGTGTAGAAGGCATAGGCCTTTGGAGGAGGTGCGTCCTTAGAAAGAGGCTTGTAGTGTCGGAGGCTGAGGCTTGTAGAGGTTGAATGAAGGATAACTTTGAAGAAATCTGAAGGCACTTGATTATGATTGAAGGCATAATGGACTGAATCGGCTGAGTCCGTTTAGTATGCCGAGGAGGGCGTCCTTAGAGGCTCTTGCCTTGGAGGTAGTTGCCTTGGAGGTTGGAGGCAGTTGCATAACCTTCTGGGTGGTTACATAACCACCTAGACTTGCTGAAGAATCACTTGGAAGATGAAGGTTCATTGGAAGCTAAAAGGACACAAGCAAGTGAAGGGCCATTAATGGTTGAAGATGTTTTGGTAACTAAAGAGTCATTAGAAGGTTGTAGGAGGTTGTATGAGGAGGTGAAACAGCTACCCTTCAGTTGTAAGCTGAAGGATCATAGCCTTTAGGGCTGTTAAAGTCTTGTGATGGTAAGGAATTGAGTCTCATTGCCCTCCATTCCCAGAAGTGAATGTTTTGGCCCTTGAAAGTAGAGAAAATGCACCACGGGATGCATTTTAGCCAATCTTGGCCATTGAAACCAAGTAAATATGAATTGAATTCATGATCAAAGAATTGAATGCTATGTGAAGGGAAGTGAAATTTACTAAGCATTAGGTATCTTGAAAGAACTATGATGTAATGGAAAAAAATTGGTTTCTTAAAAGCACTCATGAGTTTTTTTTACCTCAAGAGATTTGGATCATTGAAAAATGTTTGAGTGGATGATTCCTAGCATTTTACATCATGCGTAGTGATTTTGAGTTGAATTGGTGGAGTGTAATGTGCCTGATGTGTTGAATGGCCTCTTCCACATGGATCTATACAATGTTTTTTACATTATTACTTCATTGTCACATAAATTTTAAAGGTTGATGGATGTTTTTGAGGTGTATCTCAGCCGCATGCACAAACATGAGGTTTGAGTGTCTATGATCTTAAAATGTTGAATGAAACAAGGATTGTACATTATTTTTACCTTCTTACTTTCCAGCAAGGTTTGTTCTATCAAAAACTGACTACTTATTCTTGTGTCGTTTTCTTTTGAGTGTGCAATTCCTTGGCTTTGTATTTTTATCTATAGTATCCAACAAAAAAATTTGGTTACGTAGAGAATGTTCTCGAAATTACTTTTCATCTTGTGAAATATCTCAATGCATGAGTTCTCCAATTGTGTTTGATTGTTTTCATTTGTTTGTAAACTAGAAGAGTTTTTTTCCTAGCGCAAGAATGCGCTTGCTTGAAAGTTGCCTTTGAGCAATTCACATTTGACATTCTATACTCAAACTCATATTTGTGCAAAATAGTTCATCGATTTAGCCCATGCTGTTTTTATCTAGATATGAAATATTTGGGTTAATCGTTCATAAAACTACCCCTATTGGTTATGTTTTAGGGTTTAACGTTTTTTTGAGGTTCATTTTTGAATAATCGGGTATAAGTGAGGTCACGATGACAACTTCTTAATATGTGAACTGATAGAGCCTTCTTAAGTCTCTAGACTAAATAAACATAAGAGAATGCGTGTCTCTGTGAAGCAGAATGACGTCTTCAAGCTAAGGTGATATGATTGTGGCCTAAGTTTTTGCAGTCGAACTTCCGAACACCAAAGTTTTATGTTTTGAACTTCGAGTTTTAGTTACGGTGTTGAGCTGGATGGATAGGATGATGGGCGAATATGAGAAGCATGAAACACCCGCTTGTCCCTTATGGGATAAAATTTGAATAATTAATGAACACCCGTATAAATGTTTGTCAATTAATTGATTTTATGTTGAAAATGATTGAAGATGAGTTTCAGTTTTGTAATTTCACCACGCTGAGGTTGGCCTCCTGTGGGCTTTGCTCAATTACAGGCCCAGTCCGGAATCACTTAGATGGGAGGTCGTCTCAGCGCATGGTCCAGCTGGAGAAGCAATTGGACATGCCGCTGTTGAAGGACCGCGTTGTAGACTGACCGACCGACCATCGCGGGACCGTTGTCTCCCTAGTGACCATTTCGTTAGCTGGACTGCTCACTGGATTGGCTATGCTGCCTCAAGCCTCACCGGCTGTCTGCTGCTGAACTCTCTCACCTAGGAGGTTGTCCGACGCCGAATCACATGCCGTACTCGTCGAACCTGACGCATGCCGTCTCCACGGAAGTACCGGGACAATTAGTAATGTGCCCGAGGTCCTAAGCTACCCTGTACTGTAATTTGTAGCTTCCACGAGGTAGCAAGTATGGCGCAGCAACCCTGCGACGCACTCGCCGCAGCAGCTCTCGTCGAAGAGGCCACACCACTTGGCTTGCCTCCCCCCGCGCATCTGCTGCTGCCTGCCCGTCTGCAGCAGCACAGCATCTCTGTCGCAGCACCTCAGCAGCACCGCTTCCAATATCAGTCGTCTCGCGAGGATGCAGCTAGCAAGAGAGGTGCGGTGAAAGTCGAAGCAGCAGACGAAGCAGCGGGTAGAACGGCAGAGCAGCAACCGGAGCACCAGGCTGCCAAACGACTCTGTAGCTTCAACCGCAGCACTGCAGCACAGCTTTTGGAACCGTCTGTGGCGTCGGCGTTAAGAGCGGCGTGCAGTAGCGCGACACCATCAGCGCCTACAGCAGGAATAGCAGCAGCAACACCATGTGCGGCAGTAGAAGGGCCCGAATCACAGGCAAACCACATGGTGACCGCAGGCAGCATCGCCGCAGCATGCAATCCCATGACGTCAGGAGACAGCACCACCAGCAGCGGAGCAGCAGCACCAGCAACAGCAGCAGCAGCAGCAGCAGCAGCAAGAGGGGATGGTATTGCCGGAACGGGCGCCAGCACCGCTGTTGGAGCGGGAAGCAGCGTGTCTACCGTGCCCTACCCACCTGTCAGCTGTGCAAGAGCGCAGTCGGCAACAGCGGCACGGTCGGCAGCGGGAACGGCAGCTGCAGTCGCTGAAGACGCTTCGCACGGTAGGCAGGGTCGCGAGTCCACGCACCGCATTTCCGACGTTACCGTGCAAGAAAGACTGCGTGACACGTGTTCCGTTCCGCGAGATCAACTCCCATTCAGAAACACTTCTTCAGTCCCCACTGCAAACATGACCTGGGACCTTGCTGCGAGTAGGCCCAGAATGGTTCCCAGCACGTGTCAGCAGCCTGCCAATGCGAACCAGGACCTCCCTGCGTCCATTTCGCCCAAGCGCAGCCGCTATGTGCGGCGGCGGCGCGGCCCGCGGACGTGCTTGTACGTGGGCGTGCGGCGGCGCGGGAAGGACCGTTGGGCCGCGGAGATAAAGGACGCGCGCAACAACGTGCGCAGGTGGCTCGGAACCTTTGCCACGCCGGAGGAGGCGGCGCGGGAGTTCGACCGCGCCGCGCGCGAGATGCGTGGGCCGCGGGCGCGTACTAACTTTCTAGTAACGGGAGAGCGCGCCGCTCCCAGGAAAGCTTACGTCATCCGCGGAATTGATGGGAAGGGGGAATCGGGGTCACATGCACTTGGCGGCGCTGGTTCTACATCTGGTCCCGGTTCTGGTGGTACTGCTGGTGGTGCTGTTGCAGGCGCTGGTGCTGGTGCTGACGCTGCTGCTGCTGCTGCTAGTGCTGGTGCTTCTGCTGCAATGCGCGCACCTCCGCAGAGTCACGGATTTGCCGGTGGTGCACGNCCCATCCGTTGCAGGTGTCCAAGAGAACTGGCCGAGCTCCGGAGACTACCATTTGTCTCAAGGGCAAGACGGTGATTTTCGTGAGGGAGAAGAAGAGGAGGAAGAAGGAGAAGAGGAAGAAGAGGAAGATGATGATCCTGAAGAGGACGAAGAGAACGAGGAGGAGACAGAGGAAAGTTGGGAAGAACAAGGCAGTGGCAGGTCTGAGCCGAGTGAGGGGAAAAGTGCTCTCACTGGCTCTCCCATGGACAGGGGCACGGGTTCGTCACTGAATTCTCCTCTGGTGCCAGAGCAGAGGGGGCCGCAGTCATCAAAACGGATCAATCTGGCTGAGCTGCCCCTTGGTGAATCTGGTGAATGGTCGACGGGCGGAGTGAGAGAGAATCTCGGTAGCACACTGAGAGAATCCTGGCAGAATGATAGATCGGAGGGCTTTGCTCCTGTCGTAGGGGCACAAGGTGTGGCACATGAGCAGACACTGGGTTTCACCGGGAACTCTGCTCGCAGTAGTTGTATTTTCAAGGCTGAGGCGAGGCTGGAGGAGGGTGAGACAGAGAGAGTGCACATCCTAAGCAACCTCCGAGCAGATGAGGCACTGCCTTCTGGTGACTGTGTGCAACGACCAGCCACAGAGGAGAGAGCTGGAGCAACATTGCCTCACAGACCAAGTCATGCACAGTCGTGCAGCCCCAGGCCTACGAGTCCTGTAGCCCAAGAGCTTAGAGCCAAAGATGCCGAAGACATCCGCATTCAAGCCCTAACCCAAAATCATACCCAAACCCAAACCCTGACACAAACACAGACCCAAACCCAAGCCCAATCTCAGTTCGAGGCCAGGACACAGCGGGAGACGCAGGTGCAGAAGCAGACTGCTTTGGATCGACCTAGCACTGACCATCCAGATCTCCCATCGATCTCACTTCATCAAGCGCAGCATAGAGATCGCGCTCGTGCAACCGCATATGCCTCCCCACAGCTCGCCCCTCAAACCCTCCAACACGTTGTTCCCCAAGCTGTGCAGCCACAAGATGATCCCAAGGCCCGGCTCAAGCCCCAGCTTGTAGTCCAGCCGCCACATGTGGCCGTCCCGCTGCCACATCCTGTCATCCAGCCGCCACATCCTGTCGTCCAGCCGCCACATCCTGTCCTCCAGCCGCCACATCCTGTCCTCCAGCCGCCACATCCTGTCGTCCAGCCGCCACATCCTGTCGTCCAGCCGTCACATCCTGTCATCCAACCGTCACAGCATGTCGTCCAGCAGCCACATTCGACCGTCCAGCTGCCACATGCTGTCATCCAGCCGGCACATCCTCTTGTTCAGCCGCCACACTCTGTCGTCCAGCCGCCACACTCGGCCGCCCAGCGACCTCATTCTGTTGCCCAAGTGCCTCATGCTGCCGTCCAGTCACAACATCCTGCTGCCCAGCCGCCTCATCCTGCCGCTCAGCCGCCACTTTCTGTTGTCAAGCCACCACACCCTGCCATCCAGCCGGCACATACTGGCATCCAGCCGGCACATACTGGCATCCAGCCGGCACATACTGGCATCCAGCCGGCACATACTGGCATCCAGCCGGCACATACTGGCATCCAGCCGGCACATACTGGCATCCAGCTGCCACATCTTGTCGCCCAGCCGTCACAGCCTGTTGGCCAGCCGTCACAGCCTGTTGACCAGCCGTCACAGCCTGTTGGCCAGCCGTCACAGCCTGCTGGCCAGCCACCACAACACGACACCGCTGCGTGGCAGCCAGTGGCCGTGACGGCCCCTCCGCCACCAGCTCAGCCGGGCACATGGCCGCGCGACCGGCAGCACCAGGTCACTCTCTCGACAGAACAGCGGCACCTTGGCCATCTTCAGAACCTGCAGCCTGGCTGCTTCACTGAGGACGAGGCACGGGGACGGGCTGTCGGTCGGGCTTCAGATCCCCCTGTTACCCTGGACCTTCTACCCAGGTTTAATTCAGTGTATGAGGGTCGGCCGCATCATCATCATCATCATCATCATCAGCAGCAGCAGCAGCAGCAGCAGCTGTACGAGTACCAGCAGCAGGACCACCACCACCAACAGCNGGGCACATGGCCGCGCGACCGGCAGCACCAGGTCACTCTCTCGACAGAACAGCGGCACCTTGGCCATCTTCAGAACCTGCAGCCTGGCTGCTTCACTGAGGACGAGGCACGGGGACGGGCTGTCGGTCGGGCTTCAGATCCCCCTGTTACCCTGGACCTTCTACCCAGGTTTAATTCAGTGTATGAGGGTCGGCCGCATCATCATCATCATCATCATCATCATCATCAGCAGCAGCAGCAGCAGCAGCAGCTGTGCGAGTACCAGCAGCAGGACCACCACCACCAACAGCAGCAGCAGTCTGAAGATGGACAGATGTACACGAATCCAGAGCCTTTTGAGGCTCAGGTTGGTGTTGCTGCTCTCCAGCTGCTGCAACAGCAGGTGCAGCAGATGCACGATTCACTGCGGAAGCGGTTTGGGGATGCGATGATCAGTCAGCTTCTGAAGAAACCCCTCCTTCATGGTGTCTTGGGTCAGCAGCAGCAGCAGCAGCAGCAGCAGCAGCAGCAGCAGCAGCAGCAGCAGCAGCAGCAGCAGCAGCAGCAGCAGAGGTTCCCCAGGTAACCCTTGCATTGATGCCGCCTTCGGCCTTTCTTCTCATCTGCTTTCGTGAGCTTTGCAATAGCAGCCCTGACTCTGCTTGCAAAAGTAGTTGACTTTGTTTTGCTGGAGACTTACTCTGTGGGCCTGTGCGGGTGAAAGCATGGTTGCATGACTTGCTGCTCATGTGCAGTGGCACCATGTTATGCCTTCGGAATCTGCAGCTGTGGCAGTTCATGCGTAAAGGCTGGGGTGTGGAATTCGACATTGAACGAGTTGTGTGTAGATGTCGATGAGGAGGCAAGAGCACCGTAAGTGGGTAGGAGGTTTGGGGCAGGGATGTGGAGGGAGAGAGGTGTTACCTTGGAAGTGAACCTGGCCAAGGGAGTTGGTAGCTGGGCTGCCTGGTTGTGTGTATCAAAGGCTACTGATGTCTGCATGAGATGGGTGAAAATTGCCCACGTTTCACTCTTCTCATCACACGCACGTGGGTCTATGCTCATACAAAGCCCACAGGCAGCATGACAAAGCGTGAAATGCTGAAAGAGCGAGTGGGGGAGACATCCATTCCTCCCCTCACATGCAAATGGAAGCACAGAGTCGCGAATAAGTACGTCAGATTTTGAGAGAAACATTAACAGCCTTTGAACAGCAACTGGCAAGAACCCGCCAATGTTCGGGGTCCTTGGCCGAGCTAATGACAAACCAAAAGAAGCAGCAATTACAGAGATCAAAGCTTTATGCCACTAGTCTAAGGAACAACTCTCGTGCCAATGAGAAAATTGCCTATGAAACCTGGTCATTGAGAACACACGCATGGTCAGGAGGCAACGTGTGTGTGTGTGTGTGTGTGTGTGTGTGTGTGTGT
>SZWC01001503.1:117062-128074 GCA_023375785.1 Penium margaritaceum
AAGAGGGAGTGTAGCTGGGAGTGTATCTCGTAGACATGGATAATCAGATGTGTGTACATCTACAATGATTACTTGTAAGCCATCGATGTCAAGCATCCGACGTCTCTGGATTCGTCTACATAACCAGCTGTAAGGCTGTACACTAACAGTTCCGTGTACTTCAACCCCGCCACAATGGTACCCGAACTGCCCCCCCCCAACCCCCCACAAAACCCCCAATTGTATTGAAAAACTGTATCGAGGAGTGTATCAGGGAAACAAAGTATTTTGGACTTGTGTATCAGCATATCTGCACCTCCCTCCAAATACACTATCTTAGAAGAGAAGGCTTATCCAGATACACTCACCAATACACCACCCTAGTACACTTTCAAGTGGGAGAGGGGGGGAGAAGAGTGGAGTAGTACCACGTCGATGACAGGACAGACAGCGAAAGAAATGTTGAGCTTTGACCAGCCCATCAAGTGTCGGACTATCCCGCACACACGGTAACCTTCCACATTATTCCTGTGCAGAATTAAGTACAATGTTGGTTAGTATGCAATAATACACAAATAGCAAACAAATTACAATGTTCACAATGTATACATCATTTGAAGCAAAGGAATGATTAAGTAGTCAAATGAATGAATAACTATGTACTTTAAATTCATTATTCTGATATTTTCAGTGAACCCTGATGTGAAGAAAGGTCATGGAAATTCAGGATTTCATCTACACATAACTATGTATGAACTTGAGTCCAACAAGGAAACATGTAGATTTTTTTTTCTTTCCATTTTCTAGGTTTCTTCCATAGAAGGATCCTCACCATATGTTTTCTCTCATACACAAATTAGCAAGTGTATTGATTTGGGGTGATTGGGCATAAATGTTATGCTTATAGGAAGATTTTTATTAGAGTGGATTGTTTCCTTGTTCGCTGCGGACCTTTAAGTTTCCTCGCGTATTTTGAATCTCTCTTAGTTACTGTGGCTCCAGCGTGCCACGTGGCTTGAACTGGTCCTGGCCTGTGGGCCGGGGGATGGGATGTACCGCGGTTTTGGCCTAGTCGGCCAAGCTCCCCATCCGTTTGCTACATGTGGTATCAGAGCACCAGGGTTCACAACCCATTGTGAACACTAATGACGGGTCCCTTCATGTGCGGGAGGGATGTGGCGCCAACATGCCACGTGGCTTGAACTGGTCCTGGCCTGTGGGGCGGGGGATGGGATGACTTGAGGGTTGGAGACAGTCAAGTACCGCGGTTTTGGCCTAGTCGGCCAAGCTCCTTGTCCGTTCGCTATAGTAACTGTCCTTCAGTTTCCCTTCGTGCTGACCAATCTATGGACCCTTGTATGGGGCACTCTCATCAATAGACGGTCAGCAAGGATGACGAACATCAATTAATAACACACAGCTTTTCAAAAGTATGACGCCATTGTTTCTGATTGTTAGTGCTCATCCTGCTCCCGTTCCATCCCTAGGCCACCCTCCCCTATTGCGTAGCATAGTGTATATGGACAAGTGTCCTCGATCTTTGTGGAAAAGTGCACATATCGTACACTGCGTGTGCGATTCTTTGCATCGCATATTTTGGAAGGTTTGCAATGTTCTCTTTATGTAAGCATTGCAGGTTTGAAAGTTGTCGCACTCAAAACAACCTTTGATTACGGCAAGGTTACCATTTTCGTCTTTGGAAATCAACCAGATGTGACAACTTCCAACACACTTTCTTGCCGTGCACCACTGTTGCTTTGAATGAAGACCCGTTTTGTTTGATCCCAACCTCTTGTCGTTTGACGAAGTAATGAAGTTGACATCAATTTTGAAAACCTCAATAGCCTCAAGTCCGGCTCAAGATCTCAACATATGTATCTAGCAAAGGCCTTGATAGCCTCTATCCTGATTAATGACAATCAAGTATGGACGGCGATCAAGTACAGCCGTCAAGTATGACAAGGACTACCACCTGAAAAGGGTGTAAGTGTCTGATGGATGGCCGTCAAGTATGACAAGGACTACCACCCACAGCTATCCCTTTAACAATTTTGCAAGCTTGTATGTTACGAGCAGAAAAATTAGGTGGTGAAAGTGAGAAATGAGAATTGTAGCTAGAAAAAAATGTTTTATACAGATTCAACTCAAGGGAATCTTTTGCAATTCTCTATGTGCAAGTTATCATTCTATCTTGAGGAAGCTACAGTTACCGTTCAAAATTAGTTAAGAACAAAGACTTCATGTACAGTGTTAAGATATCATATATGTATTCCATGGTAATCATACAAGCACAGAAGGAGTTGCTCTTAACACAAAATTAAATAAGAAACATGAAGATAAATTTTTACCTCATGTTTGGAGTAGGAAAACATAAGAAACCAATGTGAAATTGATATTCTGGCCATACAAGAAAAGAACATGGTGTTTTGGGACATGAGACAAATCAGTGAACTGATTGTGCTCCAAGTGCACTTGTCACATAGACTAGCCCCACACACTTTTCACATACACTAGCCCCACGCACTGAGGTCCTCCTAAGAAGAGACAAATTAGTCATACAAGACAAAGAAATGTGTACTAGGGCACATGAAACAAACAAACGCACTGAGTGTGCTCTTATTGTACTTTTTTATGGTGACTGAGCGCACCAGCCACGTACACTAGCCCCACGCTTTGAGGTCCTTCTTAAGAGGAAATTGATTTGGCCACATTGGATATAAAACAAGGTGTGCTAGAGCAGATGAGACAAATGAACGAACTCAGTGCGCTCTTAGTGTACCTTTCTATGGTGACTCACCACACTTGCACCAGCTCCATGCACTGAGGCCCTTCTTCAGAAGAGAAGCTTTCAGCCACAGAGCACAAATGTAAGGTGTGCTAGAAAAAATGAGACATTTTAGCATACTGAGTATGCTCATAGTGTATTTTTGTATGGTGGCTTAGCGCACTCACCACATGCACTAGCCCCAAACACTGGGCACCTTTTTAAGAAGAGAAACGTTTAGCCATGGAGGAAAAGAAGAAAGGTGTACTCAGACACATGAGACAATATAACGCACAGAGTGCACTCTTAGTTGAATTTCATGTGGTGATTAAACACACTTGGTGCATACACTAGCCCCACGTACTGAGGCCCTTCCTAAGAAGATAAGTCATTGGCAATACAAGGCAAGAATGCACTCTTCCTACACACAATGGAGAGATAGGGATAGATGGTACAAATTCCCTTGAAGAGAGCACACTCAAGGCACACACTAAAAAATGACTATGAAATGGCGTCGATTAACCATAACGAGTGTAGGTCCAAAACTCCAAATTGCACGAAATGATTCCCTAAGTGAGTGATCGGTGTATTTTTTCATGGGAAACAAGCGTATTGTCCTCATGCACTAGCCCCACTCAATGGAGTGGGAGTCAAAGTGTCCATGTAAGAAGATAACACATACTGAGTGTATGATCAATGTATTTTTTTATGGATAAAAAAGACACTGTCCTCATACACTAGCCCCATGCACATAACCCCTTATAGGAGTGGGACCTAATGTTCCATATGAAATGAAATCATTTACTGAGTGCCTGATCAGTTTTTTCCTATGTGGAGAGTGAGCCCACTTTCTTAATACACTATCCCCATGCACTGGACCTCCCCATGGGGGTGGAGATCCAATGGTCCACACAGAGTTATGGTTATTCACTCTAACTTCATACACTTGGCAATTGGTGTATCAACAAGTGTATTCCTATGTGCAAATTTTTTTCTGATACACATTATTTAAACAAAGTGTTAATTATCATGGATTATGTGTACTATGCACTCGTTTTTGTTAGAAGTCCATGTTCACTAATGTGTTCACTTCCCAATACACTTGTCTTTACACAGTTTCAGGGGTGAGGTGATTGCTCATATATGTCCATATAAGACAAAACAACGTACTGAGTGTATGATGAGTATATTTTTG
This sequence comes from Penium margaritaceum, assembly GCA_023375785.1. Taxonomy (NCBI): domain Eukaryota; kingdom Viridiplantae; phylum Streptophyta; class Zygnematophyceae; order Desmidiales; family Peniaceae; genus Penium; species Penium margaritaceum. Next base: position 121,001 of record SZWC01001503.1, read on the forward strand.
TGTACAGAACAAGCCATCTATCCTCATTCACTAGCCCCACACACTAGACCCCTCTTGGAGTGGAGATCAAATGTTCCATATGAAACAAAACCACACACATAGTATGTCATTGGTGTATCCCTACATGAAAACCGAGCACACTGCCCTCATACACTACCCCCATGCACTGGACCCCCCTATTGAGTTCTTGATCACTGTGCTTTTGAATGAAAAACAAGCACACTGTCCTCATACACTAGGCCCATGCACAGGACCCCCCCTTATGAGTGGGGGTAAAATGTTCTACATGTTATAAAATCACACATTGAGTGCCTCATCAGTGGATTTCTATGTGGAGAATGAGCGCACTACCCTCATGCACTAGCCCCACACACTAGATCTCTCCATAGGGTTGGGGATCCAATGTTCCATAGAAGACTAAGTCATACACTGAGTGCGTGATTAGTACTTCATTATATGGCAAACGAGCGTACTGCCCTCATGTACTAGCCCAACACACTAGACCCCCCATGGAGGTAGGGGTCAAAGGTCCCACAAAAGACAAAATTGCGCATTAAGTACATCATCAGTGCATTTCTATTTGGATAACAACTCCACTGTCCTCATACACTAGCACCACACACTGGACCCCCCTCTAGGAGTGAGGATCCGTTTCTCTTCATATGGAAATCAACCACACTGTACTCATACACCACCTCCACGCACTGGACCCCCATAGGGGTGGGGGTCTAAAGTTCCATACAAGACAAAATCATGCACTGAATGTGTGTTCAATGTACTTTTGTCCAAATAACTAGCACACTATCTTGATACACTAGCCCCACGCACTGGACCCCGTATAGGAGTGGGGATCAATGATCCATTTGAGACAAAGTCACACAAAGGGTGCATGATCTGTGTTTTTCCATAAGGAGAATAACTAAAAAACCCTCATACACTAGCCCCATGCACTGGACCCCCCCATAGGGATGGGGATCCAACGTTCCCTATAAGATAAAATCACACACTGAGTGGGTGATCACCGTCTTCTTACACAGGAACCAAGCGCACAACCCTCATGCACTAGCTCCACATACTAGACCCTTCAGAGGAGTGGGAAACAAGAGTACCATATAAGAAAATACTATGCACCAAGTGCGTGATCAGTGTGTTTTGTATGGGGAACATGCGTGCTGCCCTCATATACTACCCGCACTCACTGGATCTTCTCCCAAAGGGGTGGGTTTCCACCGTTCCATGTAGGACAAAATCATGGACTGAGAGGGGTCAAATGCTTCGTATAGTACAAAATCACACACCACAAGGACACAATGAGAAACCAGTATGTAAAGAGCCCTCCATTAACCATACCTCACACAGGATCTCAAGAGGGCAAACATACCTTGTCTAGTCAATGTGTAACACTCTTCACTCTTACACTGAATCTCCAGGCCTAGGAAGACGCGAGCAGGACTGAGATCATTTCTCTTTCATGTAGATTGGAGGAGCTCCTTCATAGCCCAGACAGCCCAAGAATCCGTGGTGGCGATCAAGAGGCTGTCCACATAGTCCAAGATGGAAACAAAGGATACATACAGGTTGCTCAAAAAGAGAGCAAGGTCGGTCAGATTGCAACAACATCCACCTTCTTGAAGGGTGGCAGATATCTCGAGATTCAATCAGCACAGAGACTGCTTGAACATGTACAAGGTTGTGAAGAGGCACTAGATTTGGCCTGGGCAATTTTCAAATCCAAGTTGCTCAAATATCATCTCCTCTTTGACTCACATGTGCAATCATGCATTGTTCAAGTCCATCTGATGTAGCTCAAAATAATCCCGACCCATTTAACTCAAAAGTGTCTTGCCGCTTTTGATTTTGGCTCAACTCTTGGAGTTGTTGCCTCTCTACTTTGCAGTGAAAATGTCGGAGGGGGTAGCTTTGCTTGTGCAAGGCGTGCGGGCTATCTTGGATGCACAACCTGCGTATAGGATTTTCCGTTCAGACATCCAGAACGCCTTCAATGAGGTCAAACACAACAGTGTGTTTGAAGCATTCCAAAACTGAGGCCTTGGATCCTGTATTCTCTTCCTACGCCAATTCTATGCATGTGGGCGGCAGCTTCTGTTCTTCAGAGTGAGCGCACCGGCAGTCTTAGAGAGTCAGCAGGGTGTGCAACAAGGGGACCCGTTAGGACCTTTACTCTTTGAACTGATCCTACTACCCGTCCTAGAGGCAGGGGCGACGGAGTTGCTGAGTTGGGGGGGTGCGGCTTTGGGGCAGGTCGGCGTCTTCCAGGACAACACTACAACCTTTGCAAGACCAGATGCCCTTGCCATGTGCTTCCATGCCATGCTCAAGGTTGCGGGTAGTCAGGGTTTTAAGATCCAGCCAAATAAGTGTTTGTTGTGGCAGAGGATGTTGGGGGTCATTCCTGAGGTGTTGGCAGGAATTCCTTCAGCCCCAGATGGTGTGGAGCTCTTGGGTTGCCCATTAAGGACAGAGATTTTCCAGAGAGGATGGGGGGAGGAGTGGCTATTGGAGCAGACTCAGGAGTTACAGGTGCTTCCACGACTGGAGGATCCTCAAGCAGCCATGACAATGCTCCGCCCGTGCATGTTGCCTCATGCTGAATTTTGGGTTCGGGCACTACCTCCTGGTCCGGATTTACTGTGGACACTGCATGGATTTGACTCCACGGTGTGGAGCACTGTGCTGGGGATCCTTGGAGCGGTGGAGGCCCCGGAAGGCTCTTATGTGGGGGCCCTACAGAGGCTGGCGCAGCTCCAGGTGCAGCTGCTATTTGATGAGGGGGGGGGGGTGGACCTCTTTGTAGCTGAGCCGAGGGCACACCTTGCTTATGCGTGCTCGTCAGCTGAATTGCTCCATTCTCTGGTGGAGCTCTTCATTTATGACCAATCAGCCTCAAAATGTACACTCATGTTCCAGTGTACATGCTAGGTCAACATCTTTTCAACGTTCGTAGAATTTTCATGGTTGACAATTGTTCATTTCCTGTCACAAACCATGTTTTGCCTGTTTTGTCGAACATGATTGAAACACATGGTGAAATAAGAGGCAATCTACTTTATTCCTTAACTGAATACCTTGTCATACATGAAAGAACGTAATTTACCTATTTCTTTCCGGTTGTCTTTGTATCTCGTAAATGGAGTTCTCTGGACCCCGAGAGTCGTAAGTGTACAAAAACCTATCCCCTACTTACATCCGGGAATGTTGGTGTTTTTTTTTTTCCCTTGCCTGGGAACCTACAGGGCCCCGCTACCGTGTGGCTCAGCAGGCTCCCTTCTATTGCATGGGGGATTCTTGGACCCCCACTTAAACCACTTGCAAACCAGGCCATTGAATAGCCAAACCACAAAGAAAACCATCCCCTAATTACACCCTGGGTTGTGGATTTTAACTTTTTTGCTTGCCCGGGCTCCTGCTGGGCCCCGTGGTAGCAGGGAAGTGTATGAGGTGGAATGTGGAAGGATTAAAAAAAAAACTAGTGTAGTTTTGTGAGAGAATTTGCCGGAAGTTATGTGATATACGATTGTCTGCATTTCAAGATTTCCACAACATACACCCCCTCATACACTCACCTCATACACTCCGGAGGGGGGGGGGGGGAGATGGACTGAGAAGCATCGGCCGACCCATCCTCCCCCCTCCCCAAAAAGAAAAATTGTATGAGGCGAGTGTATGAGACGGTGTGTGTGGAAGGTATATAAAAAAACTCACTAGTGTATTCTTGTAAACTAAATTCAAGGAAGTCACAAGATGTACACTTGTGTACATTTCATGATTTCTGCCACATAAACCCCCTCACACAATTGTCTCATACACTTCGGGGGGGGGGGGGGGGGAGGGGAAGGGACCGAGCGATGTCGGGAGACCGGTCCCCCTCCCTCCTCCCCCCCTTAGAAACAGAAGAAGTGTATGAGGCAAGTGTATGAGGCAGTTTATGTGGGGGGGGGGTTGCATTGAAAAGACATTAGTGTACTCTTGTGAGGGATTTTCTTGGAAGTAATAAGATGCACACATGTGTAGATTTTATGACTTCTACCACCTACACTCACGTCATACACTCTCGGGGAGGGGAGGGGGGGAGGGACTGAGCAATTTTGATGGACCCGACCATTTCCCAACAACAGAAAACGTGTACAAGGCAAGTGTATGAGGTGGTGAATGTGGGAGGAGTATTAAGAAAGACACTAGCATAGTCTTGTAAGAGAATTTTCATGAATTCATGAGATGTACACTTGTGTGCATTTTGTGACTTCCGCCACATAGACCCCCTCATACACTCCGTACAGAGGGGGGGGAGGGACCAAGCGATTTTGGCGGACCCCCACCCCCCCTCCCCCCCGTCCCCAAAATGGAAGTTTACGAGGCAAGTGCATGCGATGGTGTTTGAGGGGGGGGAGGGGGAAACTGAAAAGACACTACTGTACTCTCCAGAGATGATTTCTAGGAAATACTAGAGTACACTCGTGTATAATTCATGACTTCCACAACATACACTCACCTCAGGGGGAGAGGGAGGGGGAGGATGGACCAAGAAAATCCAATAGAACGGTCTCCTCACTGATGGAAACTGGGGCAGCCCTCAGGGAGGTGATCAGGCTCACTAAGAGCCGCCTAGGCAGGAACAACTGTTTGTGAGAGGGAGTTGCAGGTTGCACAGACAGAAGTTACGGAAGCGAATGTAGGTTTGCAGAGAACGCGAATGTCTGAATCGACTCTTGAGTGAGAAAGTGCATCATCACAGCTTTCTAACAAGCCCTTATATGCCTCATTTGGCTAAGGGAGCACTGAGATCCACTCTGTCAAAGCTCACCCTCTAGCACACTCCTAGCCTAGCGGGATGAGCGGCAGTCACCTTGTCACACAAGAGAATTATGTCTCGCACGGCCTGCACTGCTAATAATCATGGACTGGTCCTTCCTTGAAGTCTCTTAGACGTCTTCCAGCCGTCTTTTCTCCTTGAAGGCCGCTCTCAGCAGTCTTGGCCAATAATCCTGCCGCCTTTTGAGCTCAAAGTGCTCAGGTCGTCACTTGAACCCCACCCATGATCTCCAAACTTTGGAAATCCATATCTCACTCAAACGGACTCCAAATCGAGTTCTGTAAAGTGCGTTAGAACTTGTCAAACATCCTCTATGAAACTGTCATGCCAGATGATTTTTATCGCGCAACCTTTTTTTGTCACTTTCTGGCACTCTCATATCCATCATTCTCCCACTTTGCGAGAATAAAAATCACACAAGTCCGCACTGTCCCCTCAGCTGCTGAAAGCGGTGCGCTGCCAGCGGCTTGGTCAGGAAGTCTGCCAACATCATGCTTGAAGGGCAGAACTTGATCTGCACCACCTGCTTCGCCACGAGCTCGCGGATGAAGTGGTACCGCAGGTCGATGTGCTTGGTGCGGGCGTGAAACTCGGCGTTCTTGGTCAGAGCAATGGCGCTCATGTTGTCACAGTAGATGGTGGTCGCTGTGGTCTGCTTCTGTCCAAGGCTTGCCAGCAGCTCACGCAGCCACACGGCTTCCTTTGCTGCTTCACTCAGGGCGATGTACTCTGCTTCGGTGGAGGAGAGGGCGACGCACTCTTTCTTCTTGCTCCTCCAACTGATTGCACCTCCCCCGAGCACAAACACAAACCCACTGGTTGACCTCCTTGTGTCCAGGTCACCTCCCCATTCTGCGTCACTGTAGCCGATGAGGATGGGACTGTTGTTGCCGTTGAAGGTGAGGCAAAGGTTGTTGCTGCTGTCGAGGTAGCGCAGCACGCGCTTGACCGCCTCCCAATGCCGCACGCCCGGATTCGCGCAGAACTTGCATAACACTCCCACTGCTTGGCTGATGTCGAGGCGCATGCCGACTGCTGCATGCATGAGGCTTCCAACTGCTGCTTGGTACGGCACTGCTTCCATGCGGCTGCTCTCTTGCATGCCGCGGGGAGTCTGCGTCATGCTCAGCTTCGCTCCCACTTCCAGTGGTGTTGTTGCTTTGCGCGCTCCTGCCATGTTGAAGCGCTTGATGATGTCGCTCACGTACGTGCTCTGCGACAACTCCAAAGTCTGCTGCTGCCGGTCATGCTTGACCTGAAGGCCAAGGTAGTAACTGAGCTCTCCCATGTCTTTCATGTCAAACCTGGCAGCAAGGGACTGCTTCACATCGTCCAAAAGAGAATTGGAGTCAGATGCAATGAGCAGATCATCAACATAGAGCAAGATGATGATCTGGTTTTCCTCTTGTGTGCGCCCATAGACAGCATGGTCTGCTTCACTGCGCACAAAGCCAAGGCCAGCTAGCTGCTCATCCATCTTGTGGTACCATGCTCGTGGTGCTTGCTTCAGGCTGTAGAGGGCCTTCACAAGCTTGCACACCAAATCCTCCTTTCCCTCCACCACATACCCCTTCGGCTGCTCCATGTACACATCCTCCTCGAGGTCACCATTCAGAAATGCACAAGTCACATCCATTTGGTGCACCTCCCAGTCCATAGCAGCAGCAAGAGCGGATGGATGGGAACTTCGCGACAGGTGCAAATGTCTCATTGTAATCCACACCCTCAGTCTGCGCATACCCCTTTGCAACCAGCCGTGCTTTGTACCTGAGCACCTTACCATCCGCACCACGCTTGCGCCTGAATATCCACCGGCATCCGATCACCCGGCTGCCGCGTGGAGCCTCCTCGAGAGTCCAGGTGCCGTTCTTCATGAGCGCACCATACTCCTCATCTGCTGCGACACGCCAATCTGCCGCCTCGGCGCTGTGCTTGGCTTCAGCGAATGTGGCTGGGTCATCAGTGACTGTGAGGAAGAGAAGCTCAAGGTCAGACGACTCCGTTGGTGGTGGAACGGTGCACAGGTTCACCAGCTCCTCCAATGGCCTCTGTTTGCTTGCGAGGCGCTTGGATCGCCTCAGCGGCTCCCCACTGTCCTTTGCACCTTTGTTGAGACGTGCGGACCGTCGTGGCAGCTGCTGTGCGTTGCTTTGCTGCTCCTCCTCATCAGATTCCGCTGCCGGCTCCTTCTCCTTCTCAGCTCCCTCCACCTCCTTGTCGTTGCCGCTGTCACCGCCATCTTC
>SZWC01001503.1:148532-168890 GCA_023375785.1 Penium margaritaceum
ATATACATGTACATATACATATACATATACATATACATATACATTTACATATACATGTACATATACATGTACATATACAGATACATATACATATACATATATACACATATACATAAAACTAGACATAGAAATATGCATGTACTTCCACATCTACATGTAAGTTTTCATATATGTATGAAAAAACTTACGTTTTAGTTTTAGGATGAAATACCTGATAAAATGTATATAAAAACACAGATTCATTCACAAAGGAAAACATTCGTGAATATGGATACATTTGTTTTCTCAAACTGTTTAGACCCTTTCAGTTCGAATCTATAGTTCAAGGTGCATGTTGAGACGTTTTCATATTACGATGTGATGAAACGTGTGCCCGCACATTGTGTCGTTCAGTTTGCTGTCCATCGGCAACCTTTCGCACGATCTTTTGGTCACCTTGTGCACTGCAAGCGGGGAACCCGTATCTTTGTCTGCGTTTTGTGACTTTCATTGTGTTTGGCACAGTTATGAGATAAGGTGGCCGGTCAGCTATCGAGCACTGAAAAAGGTTTTTTTGCGGGAACTTGGTAGAACTTCGAGGAAGCCGCGAAGGATGCCTGTCTCCATTTCGGTTTCTGTCATCTGCGATGAAAAACCTTTCAGTTTTTGTCAATATCCTACATTCGAGCTGATCTGGATTGCTTTCAGCATTTGATTGGTGCGCTACTTTTGAGGATGGATTCTGACCCGTCAAACTCTGATGGTCGTCGAGCGAATGTACAGACACCTCGGCTGTGCATTTTGCGTTAGAGTCGACTATTTGCCTCCATGCTGTGACGGGTGGCTGCCACCATCGCCATTAACAGGTCAAGGGAGGCATTCGACAGAATGGCCCTTCGATTCTCGGTGTTTCCGCTTGACGAGGGATTGGTATGGAGTCCGGGAATAACGAGAAAACGTGGGCGTGACTTCGCCTCAAAAGCGGGTACGAAAGAGGCAGTCTGCATAGTTTTATCCATTGAGCTAACTCATGTTGTTTTTCAAAAGATGTCTAAAGGATTTCGTGGTTAGATGCCTATGGAGGTACTGAATATCATCGCAAACACGCAAAAGCTGCTATGTAGAAACAGCAAACAAACCAGCGAGTGTAGCGACTAGTAGACTTCGCATATTTTGCGAGGGCACTATGTCGCCAGATATCGAAGGAAGTCGCACCTTACACGACGACCTCCGCAGCATTTTTTGGGTGGAGAGTCAAACTTGCACGAGCTTGCTCCGAGGACCCATAAGTAGGAGGTAAAAAAAAATTTAACCCGCGTGAGGCACGTCAAGAGACCCTTAAAAACCGTTTCCCACGCGTAACCAGGCGCGAAGGGGTGCGTGAAATGCGAGATATGCGTGAAAAAAACCATGCAGTTTCACTCATGCGTACCCACGCGCGGCCAATAGGGCGCGGCTGGTAAACGCCGAAAATCATTGTTGGCGTTATCGTTTCGCAATGCGGCTGAGAATGTTGGCACATCGATGTTCGCAAGTGTCTTGCCTTTTTTTTCTCCTTTTTAACTAATTTCCATCAGCTAGGGATGTCCTACACACATGTACAAACACGATCGTTCAAAGCCATGTAGCAGTAAAGAAGACTCTCCGCAGGTTCGATGGACATCCCCCTGCTTGATGAGTGACCGCCGAAGTGGAAAGCATGCCACATACACCCCTGGGCAACCACACGTCCGCTGAACTCCAATCGAGGGTTCAGCAGTTGTTGGGATGCGCGTGGCTCACTCCGTCGATACGAGTGGGGGGGAGGGGGGTAGTGTGTTGGAGCAATCAATCGTAGAGACAAACTGAGGGTGCATTTGGATTGCTCAACATTAGGGTTCACGGTCGTAGTTTTCTGCGAAACGCATTGGTTCACTGCGACTGTGGAAGCAACTTTCTGTTTGGTTTGCACTGCGACCGCTTATCAGACGGGTCCTGGCGTCCGGATTGTCCTGCCACGTTTGTGTCGCGTCACCAGTCAGTCGGGCATTCTGGGGGCAGATGGCAAGAAGTCGCAATAGCAGTCTGTGCAATTCTCAAGGCCGCATACATGAACAGTCAACACGGTCCAAGACCTTGCCAACACGGTCACGTTCTTTTATCGTTTAGGCCCACATTCTATCGTTTTGCATTGAATCGCATAGAATCGCAACCATGAACCCTAATGCTGAGCAATCCAAACGTACCTTGAGCTTTTGTCGTTGTCTGAGCCTTGGGCACTAAGCTATGGAATATGCCTAAAGAATTCTGAAAACTCCACTTAAAACTAAATCATCAAGGCCCCAACTACGGAACCCAAGAGAGTTGGGGAGGAAGATGTCGCGCAGGTTCCGATTCTGCTGGATGTCGTTGTTGGCGACGACTTTCAGCATAAACCAGCAGCGCCCATAATCTATTTGCCCCTCCGTTCGAGGTGAAGAAAATGACTTCAGTCGGGCCCCAACCGGTGGCCCGTCGGAAACTTGAGCGTGGTGAAACGCCGGTCGGAAACGTTTCGAGGTACCTCTTTCAAGATGCTCGGAAACGCTATCCACCCTGCTCAAAGGATTTTGATCACCATTCACAACGTGCTTCCAATTCTTACTCCCATAAAACCCAACTTAAACACTTTGATCTCAAGACGCCACACAGCCGCAGTGTTGGTGACGAGGAACCCCGTTGGGTACATGGTCATTTTCCATGTTATGCCAAACAAGGGGTGAAAAGGTAGGATAAGCAAGGCACAACAAATCTTAGAATTTGGGACGCTTGAGCAATTTACGATTGGCGGTAAGTGTACTTCAATGACAAGTATCGAGATGAATAAACATACATATACAAATGTCAAGTTACGAATGAGACATAGTTTGGGTCGTTGGGTCGATTGTCGAGCGACTCCTGCCGGGTCACTTTGTGAGTCGTCGAATTCAAGAAGGTCCCCCAAGAAATTGGGGGTCTTCGAAAATGCACGATGAAGATTCTAGATGCATCTTTACAAATCAAGATTCGTCTCATTGCGTCCGAAATGTCGCGATACTTCAATCCTACGATCGCGAGAGTGGTCGAAGTTGTCTGGAGGTTCGGGGAGATTCACTAAGGCGAGGGCAGTTGGCCCGTTTGCCCTCGACCACCGTACTGAACATTGCAGTCTCACAATGCTGTGGACTGATTGTGTAGTAAAAGAAATGCGCACTCAGAAAAATTAGGGACTCGTGTATGTCTAGTATGTAACGCTTTACCCCCTTTTAGCCGCGACGCCTCCGCGCGTGCACAGATGTGGCCTCATGACGACCGTAATAACCGTCCATTAAGTAATACGTCTCTGATATTTTCGTTGGGTTCCCAACTGTTGTGTGCGGCGTTGTAATCATACCACTTAACAAAAGAAGATGTGTGGAAGCTTCTTAACGACACAGTCGCTAGCTAGGCGTTAGTGCCAGGTCATACAGTGACGACAGTCACAAGTCCTACACAGAACAACAAGGGTATGGCTAGGAGACACAAGGCAAAGTGTCATAATGCTTCAATGGAATTTGCAATGAGGAATGGCAAATGACAGGTCCATGGCATATGTACCTGCCGCTGCGCACAGCAGGTGTCGCATTTGGCAGCATAAGATCTGTCCTAGAACTGGCCCACAAACATTGTTTTGGCTGTAACTCAACATGGACATGTTAGAACGCTACGCCGTCTGAAGCTAAACGTTCATAATCACAAGCCGGACGCTACAACTTGCACATGCATGCATCCGGCATCCAATGGTGGACACATAGTATAAAAAAATGCAAATCAGGCCCACGACTGGTCCACCGATAAACTCCTACATGCTGCAGGAAAACTACGAGAGGTCTTGGGCTGCGTCTTGAGCTCTGGAACGGTCGTCGGTCACTTCTAAGCTGGTATTCCACCACCAGACAACGCACCGATACCACCAGGGTCCGCATGAAGGATGTGCACGAGTATGGACACAGTCGAGTGGTCACCGTAAATTGTACAAGTTAACATGAATGTCACAAATAACAACACTCTCCCATGACCTGATGGTACGCATGTCCATAGAAGTACAACACTCATACGAGTACAACACCGAGTGCAAAAACAGTCGTGACACAAACACACACCCCACACTCAACCACTCTCAGGTAAGGGGCGAAGCGCAACATAACGAATGGCCGCCAGAAACTTCCCGCGTACTAGTGCCTTCGTGAAGAAGTCAGCACGCTACATGTTAGTACCAACACATATAACGGAGATCACGTGTTGCTCTGCCAGATCACTCACAAAGTGATGCTCAACCACAATGTGCTTTGTGCGAGCTTGAATGACACCGGAGTTCTCCACAATGGCAAGAGCACTCTCGTTATCAGAACGAAACACAATGATAGATTCTGACCCTGCTCAAGGAACATTCGCTGCAGCCATACTGCCTCAGCGGCCCCTGTACCCAGAGCAACATATTCTGCCTTCGATAAGCTATGTGCAATGCAGCCCTGCTTCCTGTTGCACCAGGACATAACGGTACCACCAAGTAGGAACACGTAACCGGTGTGACGGCGTCCATCTGGACTCGAGGCCTAGACGTTGTCGGTGTAGCCGTCAAGGACCACCAAACACTGCCGGTGAAAGTAAAGTCTGAGGTATGGTATGGAGACCACGTACCGCACCACTTGCACAGCCGCATGAAGGGCTCTAGTGCGTGGAGCATGTGAAACCTATGCAAGGAGGTTGACGGCAAAGGCGATGTCAGGGCGTGTGGTAGTGGCCAGGTACATCATAGATCCAATGAGACGGAGGTACCATGTCACATCCTTTATCTCCCCAAGTGGTGTAGGATCGTCCACCTTTGGGGCATGCAACCCATCAGGTGTGAGATGTGTGGAGGCGGTGGGCACTACGCCAAGGAGGTCGCTAAGGCGCTCCCCCAAAATAGGTTTGTATCGGGCGTGATGCAATAGTAGTGTCCGACGTTTGTGGTCTCACATGATCTCCATGCTAAGAAACACCGATGCAGGACCAAGGTCCTTCATCCTATAGGTAGTCTGGAGTACCGCTTGGCCTCTTTCACGACCTCCATGGAAGGAGACGCGACCAAAAGGTCGTCGACATAAACTAGGATGGCGGTAAACCACTCAAGCGTCCGTCGGATAAAGAGAGGGATCTACCTTGCTTTGTACATTATCCGCACGAGTTAGGGTGCCAGTGATCTCTAGGTTCCAACACCGAGGAGACTACTTGAGGCTGTACAAGGACTTGCGCAAGCGCCAGACCATGTCACCATCCTCAAAGCAAAGTGGCTGAGCCCTGTAAATCTCCTCATCCAGAGAGCCATGGGAGAACACATTGTTCACATGCATCTAGTGCAGTTCTCAGTCATGCTGAGCCACTACACCGAAGAGAGCTCGAGCTGAGGTCATGCGATCGACAGGCACAAAGGTCATAGTGTAAGTGATACCCTTGATCTAATACTACCCCTTGACGACCAAGCGAGCCTTGTGGCATTCCATTGAGCCATCTGGCTTCACTTTCTTACGAAAGACTCACTTGACCTGAATAGCCATCCTCCCAGATGGTAGGTCGACTAGCTCGTAAACTCTGTGCTTTCAGATGGCACAAAGCTCATCCTTGTCGGCAGCACGCCAAGCGTCGGCAACCTGTGATGATAGAGCTTCCCTAAGTGTGCCCGGTTCAGGCGCCATAGAGGCATAGCTCTGTGTGGCAAGAGCACATGCCTGAGTGCTAAGTCTGACGACCACAAGGTCAACCGCTACATGACAAGCGATATGAAACTCACGAGTGACGAGATCGTGCCCAACATGGTACGCTGGATGTACCTCTATGTGCTTAGTGTGGACACTCGCTTAGGTCCTTTATGCCGGGATCACCACTCGCAATGCTGCGTGTGGAGCACCTCGGTGTAGAACTTGACACTCATTCGACTCCTGAGTCCAATGGTCAAAGACGACCGCCGGGCTCACGTGCGTAACCTCGGCTGGAGGGGCGCACCTCAGGCTCAGAGACAGCTACGACCACAGCAACTGAGGGTTGAAACAAAGGAGCTGGTGATGCCGTGCTAGGACATGCGTGTATGGAAGATACGGGAGTGGATGTGACAGTAGGAGCAGGTGAGGCAAGATGACGCAAAGAGGCAGAAGTACTAGTCGACACAAGTATAGGGTCATGGGTACCTATGGGATACGAGGGAAAAGGGGTAGAATTTAGCTGTGCTAGAGAGGTTTGTGGGTCAACAGCGATGATTGCTGGGTCAAGAGCCAAAGACCGAGAAGTGGAGGGAGCTCGAACGGACACATCAGCCGGGCGAGAGGTGCTCGCAGGCTCAGACTCCCCCATAGGTCGAGAAACCTCACACATGGGAACGTGCGTGACGGATAGCGACGTGATCAATGTCAGATCACGGTAGGTGAGAAAATTTAAAAAGAGCACGTCTCGTGACTCAACAATGTGACGACGAACAGGATCCCAAAAACGCCAGGCCTTTGACCGTAGGGAGATGCCTACGAAGCCACACAAGTGACCCCGCGGTGAGACCTTGGACCCCTGCTGGTCCTCCGTGTACCACACAAAAGCCAAGGATCCCCAGACGCGAGCGAGGCGAAGGTGAGCACGGTGGCTTAACCAGAGCTCGTACGGTGTGACATGGTCCGAAAGGGGATCGTGCAAGAGGCTTTTCCAGACCCAAGTCATGTAGGCGAATCCTTCAAAGGCGAAGGACTCCAGGAGACTGCACTCAGACCACATAGCGCGAATTACATCCTCCATGGTGTGGTTCCAGCTCTCAGACACACCGTTCTGTTGAGGAGTAGTAGGAGCGGAGACCTGGTGAAAAACCCCGTACTCGGCGAAGAAACTATCCATATTGCCAAAAAACTCGCTGTCGCAATCCGAGCGGAAGCTATGCAATGTATGACGGGATTGAGGCTTAGCCATCACTAGCCAAAGACGAACCGCAAGAGTGGCATCACTCTTCTGGTACAGGCTATAGATCCACCGCATCTGGATCAAGTCATCAGCCAAGGTCAGGATGTATTGACTCCGATCGGTCATCGACTTGACAGGGAGAGGAGGGAGAAGGTCCAAATGGACTAACTTGAGAGGGCAAAGTGCGCGTGAACAAGAGTCAGGATTGGTGCAACGATGCATCTTACCGTGAGCGTAGAAGAGACAGCCGGTCTTGGGCGGCTTCTCGAAAGAAGCCGCGTCAAGACAGAGTGCGAGCTATGTCTAAATGAGCTTCGATAAAATGTCGGAGCCCACATGTCACAAACGAAGATGAAGCAATTGCTGGTGCTCAACAGAAAGAACGCCAGTGACAAAAACACGAGTAGGATGGGAGGGGGAGCAGCAGGAGGAGAAATCCGAGAGACGCTATACATGTCATCCACAATAGATGCACGAAGAAAAATGCTACAGGTGTCAATAACAGTCATCATCGCGGAGTCTGTAGTGTGCTCCACAGAAAGTCCCATCAATGTGCATGCATGTAAAGAAAACAAACTGAGCTCAAGACTAGGTGAAAAGCACTTCGGAAAGATACAGTGGGCGAGTCGGACCATGGAAGCACACAACCCCAACACTTTGGACCGGTAAGGACTGACTAAAGCCTGTGAGGACAGAACGAACAGACGCAACCGGACCGAGAACAACAAAGTCACTACGCCGACTAGTCATGTGATGGGTGGCACCAGAATCGATGATCCAAGTGCCACCACGATCACGACTAGAAGGCATCATTGTACAACGGGCAATGGAACACTCGGCCTCAAACGGGCGCTGGGCAATAGTTAAGAAGGAACAACGAGAGAAATAAAGGTGAGACTCCTGAATCTTATCGGTACCGGTAGGCCCATCGTCATCACATGCCAGCTGTGTCCCCCCACACGAGTCATCACGATTTATGAGGACTAACGAACAAACAATATGTGGACCACCCAGCTATGACAACACACTTGCACCTCCTTGAAAGCGAAGCGCCAGAACGTGAAAAAGCTTGGAGATGGTGCGGTCACGTGGGTCCAGGTCACCACTGCTCGCCAGTGGTGAAGAGGGAACTGCTGCAGTCATGGTCGCCATGCACCCAGAGGATGTGCTGCTCAACGTAGATCATAGTGCATGCGTAGCCTCAAGCCTGCGAGTGATCCGTGCCCAGTCAAGCGGCTACCGGCACTCGGTGTAGCGATGAGCGCCTCCACAGCTGTAGCACTGAATAGAGTGTCCACTATTACCACCCGAGGATTGCTTCTACTATGAGTGCTGCTAGCCCGAACCGCACCTCCATCTCCCCTTCGTCCTTTGTGCTACTGTTGACTCACCCTATGTCTGAGTAGGGGTAATGCGGATGGAAGGGGAAGAGGAGGACATGGCAGAGGATGGAGGACTAGACTGCAGGAGGGGCGTTGGTGGTGACGCGATGAATGTTGCAACAAGGGGACTCTCCTGATGAGCCACGGCTGCCTCATTGGTGGATGTCACTTAGAGGAAAAACTGATGCACCCAGAGAAGAAGCTGCAGGGAGGTGGAGGAGGGCTTGAGCAGAGTGCCGCTATACCTTGTGAAGATGTCTGCATGCTCAAGGCGAACTCCGAGCATGATTGTGTGGAGTGCCCACAACTGTGTATCTCCTGAGGTCCCAATGCGCGTGTAGATGCGCATGGCGCGTTGCCAATAGTCGGCTGCAGACTCGGTAGGTCCCTGACAAAGGGAGTGGAAAGCAAGAGTAATGTCCAGTTTTAGCCTCCACGTGGATCAGGACCTGTGCTTGTGCTGGCCTTGCCAAGGAATGAGCGGAAGTCTACGACGGTCTCGCGCGGCATGGTGTAAAGGAGTCCGCGCATCGCCCTAACCACTGTAAGCACTTGTGCTCAATCTATAGTCTGATATGGACTGTGGTAGTAGGGCCACACTCCCTCTGAAGTGGCCCAAACCTGGAAAAGGATCTCCCAGCAATCAAAACAGTCCTCGCTGACATAGCGTGGGGGTGGTGTCTTGAAATCATTGGGTTGCTGCTCAGTAGGGAGAGCAACCACAGGCTGAGAAGGACGAGGGATGGGGAAGACACCGGGAAGAGGAAAGTCACTTGGGTTGAGATCATGCGAGGATCGAATCTCGGGAAGAAAGGAACGAGTCGTGTGTGGGGGCCGAGAGCTTGTCTCGAGCTGACGGAGACGCTCTTGAAGCACACGAATCTCACTCTCGCCAGAGCCGTCCTCCGTGTCTGGCGTGTCGGGGTCCTCATCTCAAGGATCAAGAGATGGCGGGTCACATCCTGAGCAGTCAGTTACGGCCAAAACTGTCATTTTTGGCAAGTTTGAGCAGGTACAAAAATACCGTCGCACCTAGCGACTCTAGGTGGCCAGCAACTGTTTAGGCTCATTGTTGTTCAGTTGTCATACTCTTTGCATGTGTTTGTTATTGGAAGCACATTTCATACTGTGTCGTGTCGTCTAGCCAAACCCTTGTCATTTTGCGTCCGACCTGTGTTGACGTCACGAGCTAACTGAGCACTGACACCCAGTCAGTTGTATGCATGCTAGGAAGCTTCCTATAATTTTCTCATGGTATCAGAGCAAACGAGCCACATCTCATTGTATTGTGCAGCACAAACAAAGCAACATCAGTAGTAGTTAGTGGCAGCAGCGTCAGCCACCCATAGCAGTAGCAGCAGATCCTGGAGGGACCCACCACGACGACATCGGAGTGGAGCAGTGGAGGTAGCGGAGACAACATCGGCATCTGCAAGCAATAGCGGCTGTAGCAGCAATAAGCAACGGGAAGCACCTACGGCGATAGCGGCTTTGGACAGTAGCTACTACAGTAGCAGCAGCACTGGATGGCAGCAGCAGCCGTGTCTGGCTACAGGTGTGTACACAAAAAGAAAAAGAAAGAGAAGGAGAAGCAACAGCTTGCGATAGCGACGGCTGAGTGCAGTGGTAGCCCGCAATAGGCGTGTCGGCGTGTAGAAGCCGTAGCACCAGCAACGGTGGCAATCAGTTGTAGCGGCAGCTGCAGCAGGCCGCAGCAACAAAAAACACAACAGCAGCAAACGGTAGCAACAACAGGCGGCTGTAAACAGCAGCAACAGGCGGCAACGAGCAGCAGTAGCAGCAGTAGTAGCGGCAAGCAATGCAGCAACAACGGTA
Source organism: Penium margaritaceum (assembly GCA_023375785.1). Classification (NCBI taxonomy): domain Eukaryota; kingdom Viridiplantae; phylum Streptophyta; class Zygnematophyceae; order Desmidiales; family Peniaceae; genus Penium; species Penium margaritaceum. Next base: position 158,684 of record SZWC01001503.1, read on the forward strand.
GCGTGCAGCAGGCATAGTGGCAGCAGCTGCAGCAGCGGCAACGGCGGTGAGCAGGTGTAGCGTGCTGCTGCAGTTGCATACGCGCGTAGCTATAGCAGCAACAGCAGTGCGTGTAGTAGAGGTAGATATAGCGGCTGCAGCTACTGCTACCGCTTGCTTGCAGCGCAAAGCCGCGGGGTAGCTTTGCGCTTCAAGCGAGCTCGCCCACGGGGAGAGCTTGCTGAGCGAGCTCGCTCGACGAGCTTGCTTGGTGAGCTCGCTTGAAGCAAGGGTCGAGCCAGACTGGAAAAAAAAGGAGGGGATAGAGTGGGGTGTCCTCGAGTGGGGCACCCCAGAAAACCCCAAAGGGGGCACCCGAGGAGGTGGCACCATAAAAAAAAAAACCAAAACAGGGAAGGAGGACAAAGGGGTCCTCGAGTGGGGTATTCGGGTAAGGCCTTGAAAGCGTTACGCCACTCGCATCGAATGTCGGTGAACACAAGGGGTGAGTTTTGTTTTTTGTTTTTTTACTTTTTATTTCGGCTTGAGGCCACTACCGTCATCTGATGACAGGAACCGCTGTAGAAGCAGCCACTATGAGAGTCGCAACAACAGTAGCAACATCAAAGGTGGCTTGAGGCCACAATCGTCTATTGACGATGGTAAATGGTGTAGCATCAGCGACACCGACGACGACTTGAGGTTGTACGTTGCGATAGTTGCGCCATTGCCACTGGGTGCAACATTGTAGCAACACGCTACGGCTGAGGTTTTCGCTGTGACTGACGAATTCACGACCCGTATAAGAGACGTTGTATTCGTATCCCTCCACGTGGTGCTTTGTACCACCGGGGTGGAGTGTGTGAGATTATCACCTACGCTCAGCTCTCAACATGAGCTACGCAGTGTGGTCGTGGACGTGACATTGCCGTGGGCTAGGCCTGAGCCTCAGCCATGACAGTTGCCACATACACAGTGGTCGATGCAGACGTGGCACGAGTCCCACTTGTCCTCAGGGTTTTCATGCTACTATTGTCGAGATAGGTAGCATGGCTAGCGCCAGTGCCAACAGCGTCCTCGTGGATAGCATCCCCCTTGGGTACGATCCTCCGCACCTCCTCCTTTAGTGGATATGTCATCGAGTGATGCCACAGCACTTCTGCGTGGTGATATGGCCGCCCTAGACATGGAGGTCCGGAACCTCAAGCGCATGGTCCAGTAGCTCTTTGACAACGTGACTTGCGAGCGAGCTGCTACCTTGCCGCAGGTGTCACCTCCCATTTCATCTTCATCTTCCTGCCGATCCCGCATCCCTTCCTCCAACGATGTTAGTAAGTTGAATCTGTCATCTACATCCGTCGCCCTCCGCTCCGTCCTTGAAGCTGTCGGCATCATACCGACGGACGGACCCTCAGCCCTTTGCCGTACCACTCGTTCTTGCACTCATCATGCACGGTGGCGAGCTCCTCGTCTTGCACGTTGTGTGTAGACAGCACCATCAGACGTGGTTGTGGGAGGAGTCACAGGTGACGAGACCCCCTCGTCTCCTGTCCAAGGGTTGGTCTGCCGAGTCCCCACAGCTCATGCCGAGGTGTCAGTCGTGGAGGGGATGGTTTTTCCCCTAACGGCCTCAGTGGAACTCAACATTGGTGAGGCGACTGATATACAGCGTAGGATGGTTGAGGCGGATGATGGTACAGAACAACCTCAGTTAGGAGAGTGTTTGGCAGGGGGAGATGTCCGACCTGCTAGAGACTCTTTGTCAGAGGAGGATTGGTCCGATGCTGAGTCAAAGTTGGGTATGGAGATGGTGATTGTTGCCTTGGCGGATGATGTGACGACGGCCGATATTGGAGCTTCGCTTGACGATGTGCACGCTCGCACATTAGCTATTGTGGAGACAGCTGCCATGGTGCCTGGAGCAGCAGCAGGGGGAGTAGGTGATAAAGATGCTGATGCTCGGCCCACAACAGATGCGAAGATTGTTCTGGCAGATAGTGTTGGGTAGCAGGAGGAGGTGATAGACTGCCAGGATGAGGTAGACTTCATGTATGAGGACCAGTCGTCCGTTGTGGAGTGGTCAGACGCAGGGTCGAAGGTATACCTAGAGGCCCAAGGCATTGTCGTATTTGCAGTAGTTGTGGCACGAGCACGAGATGGACCCTCAATGATAGCAGACGTCCGCGTATGCAATACGGAGGATGCAATGCGAGCTACGGACCTACGAATCCTCAATGCCCTGACCGGGGTCGCTGACACCATGGCGGTTCCAGCCGAGAAAACAGCGACTCTCGTCCAAGCTACAATTCCTGTACCGGAGCGCCTATGCTTCGCCGTCAACGTGCAGGAGGTAGCCATGGCTCGAGCGGAGGCGCACGTGCATAGTCTCATGGTCGAGCTCCGTGAGACCAACAGCCGCTATTATTTCCTAGATGTTCCAGTACGATCGGCTGTCAAAGAGTGTGTGGAGGATGTACACAGGCGACTCGAGGCAGCTGAGTGGTCTCTATAGGATACATGTCTGGGATAGGCGGACCTCGAGCAGCACGTGGATGATGGGCTGCGCACTAGGGGTCACGAGGAGCACCACGGCCTTGAGCGCACCTTCAATGACTACGACGTCACCGCGGATGCAGCTATACCTACACATGCCGACGTCCGGCCAGTAGCTAACGATAGAGCGACAGGTGTGTCATGAGTAGCAGGTGCCTTCGCAGCAGCCGTTCCTACAGCCCTAGACAACTTACGTGGTGACTCATTGTCTTGCGCTCCCGCCCTTCTAGCACTTTGTGGCCCGGTGGCACTTGAGTCGACGACTGACGTAGAATACGTTGACTTATGTGATGAGTAGGCGTAGCTCCACTCTTTCCTACCTGGTGAGAACGCGAGGCTGCAGGAGGCTCTGGCTCGTGCCGACACGCACACGATCGTGGTCCACCGTCATGTCCGTTCCGCGACTGACCGCCTACATGCCGCAAATGCAGCCAGCCGGTCGGTTGTCGCGTCAGAGCTCGTCGAGCTCCACACGCGCCTCGACACTGCAGAGGCTGCGAGTCGATATGCTGCTCAGTAGTTGGAGGCCATACAACAGGCCACTGTGTTGGAGGAGGCCCTCAGTGCTGCACCAGTCACATCTACAGGTGATGACAATAGTGACAATGACGGCGATGACGAAAACAACGATGTCGACGCTCCGGGGTGAAGCTCTGTGCGAGTACTTCCCACCAAAATACTGGTGGGAATACTGGTATGTGGTATTCTACCACATACACTTACATTGCTATAGCAATGTAAGGGTATGTGGCTATGGGGGAGCCGTGCTCCCTCCTCAGGGATTGTGTTGCGAACAGCCACCAGCTTTGCTTGTGCTTTTAGCCTCTGAAGCCCAGGGAGGGGTGCTGGTGTGTGGGCTTTGGCCTAACACTCTTTTGAGGACAGCGAGGTTACTTGGGGTGTGACATGATGCTGGTCGAGACCCGCGCACTGGGTGAGTGGTATCGGTGTAACGTGGAGACCCATTGCATCCATGTATTCTGCAGGATCCATGCATGGTGTGGTCGAGACCCGGACACCCAGAGACATTACCGGAATAAAGGAGACTTTGTTTCTCTGTATCTCTTGCATGATGTTTGACACGTACCCCAGTGATTCTTAAATTCAAAGGTCTGAATTTTTGTAGTTATGTGTTCCTTAATTTCGAACAGTTTTTTGCCTTCTGAATGATTTACGTGTTCCTAATTCAACGAATTCGGGTGGACCCTGCTCCTTGAATTTGTAGAAGTGCCAGGTGAGTATTTTCCTGATCCTTAATTTCGTCAAACGGTCTCTGGACGTCGAGCGAGGGCTTGCTGCATTGTCACTGATGACAGCACTGACACCTCACAGTGCGCTCGTAGAGATGACGTGGCTTAAAGCGCTGGCATCACTGACACACCAGGTACAAGCGCACGTCCCTCTCCCACTCTTTCTCTCGCTATCTCTCGCTCGTGACGAAGCTGACAATTCAAATAGCCAGAGTGGATCTCGCACACACCCCGACACATCCGCACAAAAAACATGCAAGTAAGAAAAATGGGTTCACCAAAAGCCATGGCTGGTTAAACCCAGGAGCACAACAAGGGAATTTTTACCTAGCACCTTAACTTCAAAAAAATACAGATATAATTACTTAAGTGTTCCTTTGAATTCGTCGAACGAAAATATACCAGCACTCGTAGTGTGTCACATTGGACTATTGATGAAACAGGATGACTGTCCAATACTCCCTGAAACATTAAATTCGAGTTTAAGAATCACTGGGGTAGGTGTGTGATTGACTTCTTGCATGATCGAGACCCGGGCACTTGGTGGGATGCACCATTTACACAAGGAAACCCTGTGTTGTAGCATGCTTGATTGGTGCTTGCCATGATTGGTTTCCCGAGCCATCCTGTACTGCCTTTGATCAGCCATTGTGGTGTTGACGGATGTGTCACCCAGGGGGAGTGTTGGTGTGTGTGGCTTCCACCTGTCATGAGCCGTGGCCTTGGCAGCCACGGGTGCACCCGGAGCTGATGGTGAGTGGCGACCACATTGGAGATCGTGACGACCCGACGGGACTCCGGATTGTCTAGGAACTTATCCAACAACTACAATATGACAAGTGTGACGTAGATGATGCGTCTCTATAGCCTGACCGGCTCGTCTGTCGATGCTGGAGTTTTCTCAGTGGTCGAGATCCACGCACTCGGTAGCCTGTACCGGTGTGATGAGGAGACCTGCAACATTGTGTGTGCTTCCTGTCATGGAAAGCACACGCTGATGTCTTGGTACTGTACTCGTACATTTATGGGTGCTCTCAGTGCAGTTCAAGGTGCTTTAGAGTTTTCTCGGTGGACAGGCCATTTTGGCCATTTTCCTTGTTTTGCTTACCATTCATGTTTGTATGATGCAAACATACCTTGTGTGGGTCCGTTGCATAGAGCTCATCGTTATGCACGTTCCGGTGCAGACAACGGGTGATTCACACACCTGAGCAGTGAGGTATGGCCAAGACTGTGGTTTTATGCCAGTTTGAGAAGGTACGAAATACGGCCGTCCCTTGCAACTCTAGGCGGCCAGCAACTATTTATGCTGATTGTTGCTCAGTTGTAATAGTCTTAACATGTGTTTATTAATAGAAGCACATTTGACACTCCGTCGTGCTGTCTAGCCAAACCCTTGTCGTTTCGCGTCCGACCTGTGTTGACGCCGTGAGCTGACTATGCGCTGACGCCCAGTCAGTGGCAAGCGTGCTAGGAAGCTTCCTAAAATTTTCTTAGCCTGGTGCTGCTAGCGGCTGCTGCTGATGCACTCTCACGTGCTGTAGGTGGGTGATGTCGACGGCAGTCGGCTGTCGTTGACAGGTCCCTCTGGATTCGATGCAACAGTGACTCTCACAGCTGCTGCTCTGCTGTGTCTCTGCTGCCCAGCCCGGGAAGAACTGTCTCACTGTTCTGATACAAAGAGAAGATGCGTGGAAGCTTCCTAGTGAAACAGCCGATGACTAGGCGTCAGTGCCAACTCAGACAGTGACGACAGACACAAGTCGTATATAAAACGGCAAGGGTCTGGCTAGGAGACACAAGGCAAAGTGTCATAATGCTTCAATAGCATTTACAGAGAGGAATGCCAAATGATAGGTCCATGGCATAAGTACCTGCCATGGTGCACAGCGGGTGTCGCATGCGACAACACAAGATCTATCCTAGAACCGGCCAAAAGCAACCGTTTTGGCCGTTACTCAGTGCAAACATGTCAGAAAGCTATACCGTCTGAACCTAGACGTGTAGAATCACAAACTGGACACTACGACTGGTCACATGCATGCATCCGGAATCAAACGGTGGACACACAATACAACATGCAAATTGGGCTCACGGCCAGTCCACCGATAAACTCCTACGTGCTGCAAAAAAACTGCAGGAGGTCTCACGCAGCATCCTGAGCTCTGGAACGGTCTTCGGTCAGCTCCAAGCTCGTAGTCCACCACCAGATGATGCACCGGTACCACAAGGGTCCGCATCAAGGATCTGCATGAGTATGGACACGGACGAGTGGTCACGGTAAACTGTACAGGTCAACATGAACGTCACAAATTACAACAAACAAGATATTATGTCGTCTTGCCTCATAGTCAATGGCTGAGGATGTCCTCAATGACATACTCTGTGTCTTCTTTCACTTGTACTGGAGGCAGAGGAGGTACATCCGTGCCGGGCAAGTTCTCTCCAAGGTCTCGGTAGTGCTTGAGAGTGATGATATGGAACACAGGATGAACTTACATAGTGTCGGGGAGTTTCATTCGGGCAACCACAAGGTTTTGCATGCGCTCGATCTAAAATGGTCCCAACCATTGTGTCTATGAGAAGATGCGTGGAAGCTTCATAGCAACACAGCCACTGACTAGTTTCAGTGTCTGGTCAGACAATGACGACAGTCACAAATCTTACACACAATAGCAAGACATTGGTTTGGAGACACAGGTCAAAGTGTCAAAATGCTTCAATAGCATTTGGAAAGAGAAATAACAAATGACAATTCCACACCATGAATACGTTCCATGGCGCACGGCATGTGTCGCACACGGCAGTGCAATGTCTGTCCTAAAACCGGCCCAAACACACTGTTTTGGTCAGAACTCTGCGCAGGCAAGTCAGAACGCTACGCCGTGTGAACCTAAACGTGCTTAGATCTCAAGCCAAACGCTATTTCTGGTCACATGCATGCATTTGACATTGAGCGGTGGACATACAATGTAAAACATGTAAATCGGGCCCACAGCCAGTCCACCGATAAAATCTTACAAGCTGTAGAAAAAGTGCAGAAGGTCCTTGACAACATCCAGGACTCTTGTGCAGTCGTCGGTCAGCTTCGAGTAGGTGGTCCATCACTAGACGATGCACAGGCACCACCTGGATCCGCATCAGGGATGTCCACGGACATGGATACGGTCGAGTGGTCACATTAAACTGTACGGGTGGACAGGAGCGTCACAAAACACAACACTCGCCCATGACCCCATGGTACACATGTCCATACGCATGCAGCACTGAGACAAATGCAACAATGAGTGCACAAACAATTGTGATACAGACACAAACACACCTCACACTCAACCACATTCAGGCAAGGGGCGAAGCCCTACAAAACAAACTGCCACCAATAAATTCCCGCGAGCCAGTACCATCGTCAAGAAATCAACACGTTGCATGTCAGTGCCAACCCATATGACAAAGATCACGTGTCGCTCCACCAGATCACGCACGAAATGATGCTCAACCGCAATGTGCTTTGTGTGAGCATGAAAAACACCAGATTTCTCCGTAATGGCAAGAGCACTCTAGTGGTCGTAGGGAATCACAACAACAGGCACTAACTGACCTAGCTGAAGGAACAGGCGTTGTAACCACACTACCTCAACAACCCTTGCACCCAGAGCAACATACTCTGCCTCCGACAAGCTACATGCAATGCAGCCCTGCTTTGCACTACGCCAAGACACAACCGTATCATCGAGCAGGAACACGTAGCCGGTGCGACTACGCCCATCGAGACTCCAGGCCCAATAGTAGTCGGTATAGCAATGAAGAACTAGCGAATACTGCCGGCAAAATCAGAGTCTGAGGTACGATGTGGATACCACCAACCGCACTACTTGCACAGCCGCATGAAGGGCTCTAGCACGTGGTGTCAACTGGCCTGAGGCAAACGGACTATAAAACAGGGCCGACACAATAGCACCTGCCGTCCGCTCCTAGCATTTCAGCTAGAAAAAGATATCACCCTCAGGATCACGGTTCCACACTGAGCAGTTCCTAGGCAATCACTTGCTAGCAACTGTGTCCACTTAACACTTGGTCACTTTCGCGCGAGGTGCTAGTCAAAGACTAACTCCTGAGGCTTAGACCAACCAGTGTCTTCTTTATAGTGTTCCTTAGTTGGACAACTCTGTGAGGAGCATCTAAGGCCAGATTGTGTAATTAGAATGAGGAATGAGCCTGGTACATATAGTCCTAGGCCTGGCTTCTAAGGTGTGTGGGTAGTGACACTTTTGGGGTGGTCACTCCACACCACCTCACCAGTCCTCCAATTGGCGCATCCACTGACCGCCAAGTGGCGCACTCTCCTCATGCATGGAGAAATGTCTAAGAAACTTCCCCTGTGCTAGAAGGTCAAAAAACCTCCTGCGCACATCAAGGCTCGATCGTAGGACCTGTTGTCCCTAAGTCCAACATGCTATCCGTTGCGCTACACTTCTGGTGTCTCGCTTGGACTTGCACCACGAACAAGGTCTGGGGGACTTACTCCAAGGGAGCAGTGCATGCCCAACCTGTCTGTCAAGCCGTAGTAGTGGCCATGGGGCATAGAAGAACAACAATCTCTCCCTTGCACCTTAGGCCACCTGCTGTGGTAGTTTTTCTTCGGCATGAAAATGTAGCTCTAGGTTGTGTATGTGCATGTCAGTTTTCTTGGTCTTTAGTTCTCATCTCTTGCATCCACCATGCCGAATCCTCGAGCACCTGCAACATGCAAGTTGCTGTCTAGCGGCTTTGTCAAGAAGTCGGCAAGCATTTTCTTGGTTGTGACGTGCTCCAGTTCCACGACACCCTTGGCGATAAGCAATGTTCTGGCCTAGGGTTGGCCACAAACCTGCTCACCTGACCCACTGCATAAGCAATGTCAGGTCGTGTTTCCACCATCGCATACATGAGGCTTCCAACGGCGGACTGGTATGGAATGTTTTCCATCTCCCGCCGGTCTGCCTCATTGCTTGGTGACATGGAGGAGGAGAGCTTGCAGTCGGAGGACATGGGGGTGCTGACGGGCTTGCAGTCCTCCATGTTGTAGCGCTTCAAGATGTCCATGATGTACTTGGTCTGGTTGAGCTCGATGGTGCCTGCTTTGCGGTTGCGGTGAACAGCAATCCCGAGGTAGTACTCGAGAGGTCCCATGTCCTTCATCTTAAATCTGCCGGCAAGATTTTTCTTGAGGTCCGTGAGGGCCTCCTGCGAGGAAGAACACATGATAAGATCATCCACGTACAACCCCACAAGTAGCAAGCCACGTTCGTCCTCCCGCACATAGACGCTAGGGTCATTCTTGCAATGTGCGAAGGAGATCTCAGTCATGAAGCTGTCCATCTCCTTGTACCAGATCCGTGGGGCCTGTTTTAGCCCGTACAACGCCTTCACCAGCTTGTACACCTTACCCTCGGGTGCTTTGACACCTTCCGGTACCTCCATTAGCACCTCCTTGTTGAGCTTCCCATAAAGGAAGGCTGTCTTCACATCCATCTGGTGGATCTCAAGGTCTTTGGCGGCAGCGACAGCAAGCAGGGACCTGATGGAGGCAAACGTGACGACCGGTGCGAAGGTCTCATCGTACTCAGACCCTGCGCGCTGTGAGAACCCTTTCGCCACGACCCTTGCCTTGTACTTGTCGATGCTGTCATCTTGCTTCCGCTTCAACCTCAGCACCCACTTTGAGCCCACCACGTGAGCGTTAGCGGGTCTGTCCACCAGCACCCATGTGCCATTTTCTTCGATGGACGCGAGCTCGCTGTCCACGCCTCCTTCCACTTGGCCGCATCGGGCCTTGCCAGCGCCTCAGCCACAGTGAGCGGCTCTCCCTGGGCCAAACAGGACCAGCTCAGTCCAGTCCAGCTTCCAGTGTCAGCGTCGTACTTTGGAGTTTGTTTTCTTTGTCGTGTGCTGCGACGTTGCATTGCTGGTGGATGTTTGCCATGCTGTTGCTCCTTTGATGTCGGCTGCCCTGGAGTTAAATTTTCCTCTTTTGAAGAGCCACTGGCCTCCGAGCTGGTCTTAGAGGCCTCGGATGTCTCCGACTCTGTGTCGGAGCTCGCCGCTGCGTCAGCCTGCGTAGCTGCTCCCCCTGGCACACCACTCTTCTTCACGGCCTGCCGCACTGGCACCACTTGCCAGTTTTCAGGAGCTTGATCTCCTGACTCTAGCAGCACCAACCACTCTCCCCGTTTTGGAGTTTCCGTGGGATCAAGCATCTCTTCCTTGCCTGGTTTCCTCTCATCAAAGGTTACATCCCGGCTGGTGATGAGTCTTCTTCCTGCCAGGTCCCACAAGCGATATGTCTTGTGGGCCGTCTCATAGCCCACCATAACGCACTTTCGTGCTCTTGAATCCAGCTTGCCGGCACCCTCACCCGCCTGGACCTTTGCCCATGCGGTGCAGCC
>SZWC01001503.1:169561-212189 GCA_023375785.1 Penium margaritaceum
CTTTGACTTTCTTTCCGGTCTGCCGCTCCACCATGGCGACAAACTCCTGCAACTTTTCTCTGACCTCTCCCTTTGTTTTGAGGAAGAAGATCCACACCTTGCGGCTGTGGTCATCTATGAAGGTCAGAAAATACTTGCTACCACCGTTTGACGCAGTGCGAAAGGGTCCACACACGTCGGTGTGAATCAGGTCAAGGGCTGATTCTGCGCGGCGACCATTGCGCTCAAAGCGCGTTCGTTTGGTCTTGCCTTGGAGGCAAGGTTCACACAGGCTGCCACACCCAACCGCATCCTTCTTGCAACCATCCATGCCNCGTTGACGACACTGCCGTTTGCACATCTGAACCGCCGATCGGTGGGGCCGATGGAGACAAATCCAGCCTGGTCGTTGCTGGAGTGATGATCGGTGCCGGAGTCGAGCCCAAAAGCTCCTGGCCTGAGCAGCGCCGCTCCTTTTGCTGGAGGCGTGCTCTGTGCCATCATGTTGGTGGCTTCTTTGCCACCCTTTTTGTTGCCTTTGTTCCCACCGCTTCCGCCGTCTTCCTTCTTTGGCGACCTGCACTCTCTTGCCCAATGCCCAGGTTTACCGCAGTTGCGGCAGTTACCCTGTCGCTTGGGAGCCTTGCCGCCATTGTTGCCTCCGCCACCACCGCTTCCGCTGCCGCCTTTCTGACCAGAGGCTGACCCTTTGCTCCCACGGCCACCGTAGCTTGCAGCATAGGCTGAGAAGTTAGCCTCACTTCCGCTGTGGCGCATGGCCTCGTTTCGCACGTACTCGGACACTGCCGTGTACGTCAGGTCGTCCTCCTTCCAGCCGCCCATGACGGTGATCATTGGGCTCCAGCTCTCCGGTAGCGCCATGAGGAGNATGATGGGAACATACTTCTTGGCTATCGCGTTGCTGAGGAATGACATGACAATATCATTTCGATCCATCCATGCCTCATGCTCAGATGTGCCTTCCGCGGGAACCTGCTCCTCTCCCTTCAGTAGCTTGATGAAGCCGCGCACTTTCATCGCCAGCTTGAACTGCCATCTCCAAAGGGGGAAATCAATCCCCTCAAAAATGGGGATTCCTCCCAGGGGTCCAAGACCTTGCGGCAGTGACGTAGCACTCACATTTGCTCCAGTGGTCTGCCCTGTGGGAGCCACTGTTGAGCTTGAGGACTGCCCTGCGGTAGCCCCCACTCCTCCCGATGGGTCAACCATTTTTGTTGCCCTTGTCTGCTTCCCACGTCTCTGCTGCGTTGAGGCCGATGTAGGCTGATGTTAGCTGATTTCTGCTACCAGTTTTAGGATGCAGATCCATTGCTTACCCCTCCAGTCGATGTTCACCTGCACACAGAGAAGATATCTACACCAACACACCCAGGGTCTTGCCACCAAGGGCAGAGCTTGTCCTGGTTGGGACACAAGGGTCGTGCCTCCAAGGGCAGAGCTTGTCCTTGGTCCCTGTGTGCTGAGTGTAGACCAAGCCGTTGGAGTTGATGAAGCTGATGGAGCTGATGGAGCTGATGGAGCCGGCGTGCGCACCTGGAGAGAGCGTACCAGAGTTGAGCGAAGCGTGCCTTACAACTGGTCAGTGTGGGCCCATAACCCTTTGTCAACCGGCCTGAGGCAAANGCGAGGTGCTAGTCAAAGACTAACTCCTGGGGCTTAGACCAACCAGTGTCTTCTTTATACTGTTCCTTAGTTGGACAACTCTGTGAGGAGCATCTAAGGCCAGATTGTGTAATTAGAATGAGGAATGAGCCTGGTACATATAGTCCTAGGCCTGGCTTCTAAGGTGTGTGGGTAGTGACACTTTTGGGGTGGTCACTCCACACCACCTCACCAGTCCGCCAATTGGCGCATCCACTGACCGCCAAGTGGCGCACTCTCCTCATGCATGGAGAAATGTCTAAGAAACTTCCCCTGTGCTAGAAGGTTAAAAAACCTCCTGCGCACATCAAGGCTCGATCGCAGGACCTGTTGTCCCTAAGTCCAACATGCTATCCATTGCGCTACACTTCTGGTGTCTCGCTTGGACTTGCACCACGAACAAGGTCTGGGGGACTTACTCCAAGGGAGCAGTGCATGCCCAACCTGTCTGTCAAGCCGTAGTAGTGGCCATGGGGCATAGAAGAACAACACGTGGAGCCTACAAAAAGCAATGTAAGAATGTTAACGGCAAACGCGGTGTCGGGGTGAATGGTACTGGCCAGGTACATGAGGGATCCGATGAGATGGAGGTACAAGGTCACATCCACTGTCTCCCCCAGCTGTGTGGGATCGTACACCTTTAAGGCATCCTCCTCGTCATGTGTGAGAGATGTGGAGGCCTTGGGCACTGCGCCAAGGAGGTCACTAAAGCACTGCCCCACAACACACGCGTATCGAACTAGATGCAGCAGAAGTATCCGTCATCTGCGATCTCTCACAATCTCCATGCGAAGAAACCTTGCTACATCACCAAGATCCTTCATCCTGTAGGTAGTCTCAAGGACCGCCTTGGCCTCCTTCATGGCCTCCATGGAGGGAGACGCAATCAGAAGGTTGTCCACATGGACCAGGATGGCGGTGAACTGCTCTGGCGACCGTCGATTCAAGAGAGAGGGATCTACCGCACTGTGTACATTTCTCGCACGAGTCAGAGTGCCTGTGATCTCCTGGTTCTAGAAACAAGGAGAATGCTTGAGTCTATACAAGGACTTGCGCAAGCGCCAGACCTTATCACCATCCTCAAAACTTGGTGGTTGAGCCACGTAACTGTCTTCATCCAAAGGGCCATGGGGAAATGCATTGTTCACATCCATCTGGTGCACTTCCTAATCATGTTGAGCCACCACACCGAACAGAGCGCAAGCTAAGGTCATGCGGCCGAGAGGAGCAAAGATATCAGTGTAATCAATGTCCTCGATCTGGGAATACCCCATGAGGACCAAGTGAGCCTTGTGGCGTTCAACTGATTCATCTGGCTTCACATTCTTGGGAAAGACCCACTTGACCTGAATAGCCTTCCTCCCAGGTGGGAAGTCGACTACCTCGTAAACTCTGCGCTCCCGGATGGCACGAAGCTCATCCTCGCAAGCAGCGCACCAGGCATCTACATCATCTGATGAGAGAGCTTCCCTCAATGTGCTAGGATCAGGCACCATCGACAGAGAGCTTTGAGTGGCGAGTGCATAGGCCTCGGAGCTGGGCCGGACGACCACAAGGTCAGCTGCTACATCACAAGGAATGCAAATCTCGCGAGTGACCAGATTCTGTGCTACAGGACATGGTGGATGTACCTCTGTGTGATCTATGCGGACACTCTCGCCGAGGGCCTTTGTGTCGGGATTACCACTCGCAACATTGCGAGTGGTACGCCTTAGTGCAAGACCGGACACTCGCTGGACTTCGGAGACCAGTGCTTAAGGCTGCACACCGGTACAGAACCGCGGTTTTGAGAATGGAACCGGAACCGTGGTTCAGGTTCCAGCTCAAAATCGGAACCGCGGTTCCGGTTCCGGAACGGTGGTTCCTCATGGAACCGCGGTTCCAGTCACGGTTCCACACACGTTCCTCTCGTATGCAAGGAACATGAAGTATAATCGGCTACCACTATCATGTTTTTTGTCCAAAAAGACAAGGATAAAGACCTTCAACACTCCTCAATTGTACGTGGGTAACTGATTGGAGTGCTCACATGGCCTCAAAGGATGCCACATCAGCAAAAATAGCCTAAAACTTCCCCCCTCCCTATTCATTATCCCCTCCATAGACGTGGGCTCAGGAAATGAGGTTCTTGGACGGTTCCAAAATCTTGGAACCAGAACGACAATTCTGTCTCCGGAACCGGAACCGCGGTTCCAGAACTGTGGTTCCTGGAACCTGTGTGCACACTTACCAGTGGTCAAAGATGACCACCGGGCTTACACGAGGAACTTGGACTCAAAGAGCTCACCTCAGGCTCAGAGAGAGGCATGACCACATCTGGTGAAGACTGAGGCAAATGGGCGGGTGATGCAGTGTGAGGAGATGCTGGTCAAATGACGGGAGACACAGGGCTGGGTGTATCAGCAGGGGCATATGCAGGATCACTCACAGAGGCAGGAGTACTGGTTGACATGGGTACAGAATCATGGGTGCTTGTGGGAAGTGAGGGAACACGGGTAGAGACAGGCTGGGCTGGAGAGGTCTTTGGGCCGACGGCTATGATCGCTGGGTCATCAAGATCCAGAGACCAAGAAGTGGAGGGGGCTTGAATGGACAAATCAGCCGGAAGAGGGGTGCTCGTAGGCCCAAAATCCCCCATCCATCGGGAAGCCTCATACGTAAGAACATGCGTGACAGACATAGACATGATAGAGGTCAAGTCACGGTAGGTGAAGACCCAAAGAAGAGCGCGTTGCGAGACTCAACGTGCGACAACGGGCGGGGTCCCGAAATTGCCAGGCCTTTGACCGCGGGAAGATGCCTTCGAAGGCACACAAACGACCCTGCGGGGAGACCTTGGACCCTTGCTCGTCCTCGGTGTACCACACAGAAGCCATGGATCCCCAAACATGAGAAAGGCGCAAATCATCACGGTGGTCAAACCATAACCTTACCACGTTACGGTGTAACATGGTCCAGAAGGTGACCGTGTGGGAGGTGGTTCCAAACCCACGTCATGTAGGAAAATCCTTCAATTGCAAAGGATTACGGGAGACCGCACTCAGACCACATAGCACGAACTGCATCCTCCATAGTGGGGTTCCAGCGCTCAGAGACACCGTTCTGTTGAGGATTAGTAGGAGCGAAAACGTAGTGAAAAACCACGTGCTCGGCAAATAAATTGTCCATCTCGTCAAGAAACTTGCCGTCGTGATCCGAGCGGAACGTATGTAGCGTGTGGCGGGAATGACGCTCAGCCATCACTTGCCAGAGGCAAACTGCAAGAGCGGCGTCGCTCTTATGGTCGTAGGGTGTAAACCCACCGCATTCGGGTGAAGTCATCATTCAGGGTCCAGATGTATCGGCCCCGATCCGACAGAGACTGGACAGGGAGAGGACCGCGAAGGTTCAAATTAACCAACTAAAGAGGACGAAGAGCTCGAGAACGTGAGTCAAGACAGGTGTAGCGATGCATCGTATCCTAAGCGTAGAACAGACAATTGTTCTTGGATAGCCTCTCGAAAGAGGCTACGTCAAGACCGAGTGCGGGCTGTGTCCAAATGAGCTTCAATAGTGTCAGAGCCCTGATGAAATATGCGACGATGGAGCAGTCGCTTGTGCTCAGTAGAGAGAACACCAGTGAAAAACACACGAGCGAGAGGGAAAGGGGAGCAAGGAGAAGAAAAGATCTGAAAGACACGATACAGGTCATCCACGGACAGTCATTGTCGCAGATTCTGCAGTGTGCGCCATAGAGAGTCCCATTAGTGTGTAGGCATGTTGAGAAAGCAAGCTGAGCTCAAGGTGAGGCACAAAAAGCACCTCGGAAAGATACAGGGAGCCAGACAGACCATCGAGGCACACAACCACAAAACCTTAGACCAGCAATGACTGACCAAAGCCTGTGTGAACGAAGCAAACAGACACAACAGGATCAAGGACAACAAAGTCACTACGACGACAGGTCATGTGGTGAGTGGCACCATAATCGATAATCCACGTGATACCAAGATCACAACCGGAGGACGTCACTGTGCAATGGGCAATGGAACACTCAATTTCAAATGGACGCTGAGTAACTGGTGAGGAGGAAAGACAAAGGGCACAAAGGTGAGACTCATGAAGCCAATCGATACTGTCAGGTCCATCATCATCATATGCCAGCTGTGCCCCCCAACACGAGTCATCACGAGCTACGAGAACAAACAAAAAAATAGTTTGTGAACTACCTGGCTGTGAAAACACACTCATACCTCCCTTAAAACGGAGCACTAGAAGGTGACGGAGCTCGACGATGGTGCGGTCATGTGGGTTCGGGTCGCCACTTCTTGTTGGTGGGGAAGCGGGAACTGCTGCGGTTGTGGTCGTCACGCGACTAGAGGCTATGCTGCTCAACGCAGATCGCTGTGCATGTGCAGCTTGAAGACCGCGAGTGTTCCACACCCGAGTGGCTGTTGGCACTCGGTGTGGCGATGAGCGCCTCCATAGTTGTAGCACTGAACAGTACGTCCAATACTACTACCCAATGATTGCTGCTGCTACGATTGCTATCGGCCCAAACCGTGCCTCTTTTTCCCCTTCTTCCCTTGTGTTGTTGTTGCCACACCCGACGTCTGCGTCGGTGTAATCGGGGTGGAAGGGGAAGAGGAAGATGTACCAGATGATGGAAGATCGGACTGTAAGACGGGCATTGGTGGTGAAGCGATGACCGCTATAGCATGTGGACTCTCTTCATGGGCTACGGCTGCCTTACGGGCTGAAGTCACTTGGAAAAAGAGCATATGTGTCCAAAGAAGAAGCTGAAGGGAGGTGGAGAAGGGCTTGAGCACAATGTCGCTGTACCCCATGAAGATGTTCGCGCGCTCAAGCATGAGCGTGCGGAGCGCCCATAGCTGTGTACCTCTTGAGGTCCCGAGACGCATGTAAATGCGCATGGCTCGTCAAAAACAGTCAATTGCGAGCTCGACAGGTCCCTAACAAAGGGAGGGAAAGGCGCGAATGTGATTTGCATGGGTGGTGTGCGTCTCTGCAGCAAGCGGGGACAATGCCAGGTCCCAGCCCTGAGGTAGATCAGCACTCACAATTGTGCCGGCCTCTCAAAAGACTGGGCAGAAGTCCACGACGCTCTCGCGCGGCATGGCGTAAAGGAGTCTGCGCATTGCCCTGGCTATTTCCAGCAGCTTTGCGCGATAAAAAACGTGGTACGGACTGTGATAGTAGGGGCATAGTTTCTCTGAAGTGGCCTAGACCTAGAAGAGAATCTCTTAACAGTCAAAGCATTCCTCGTTGACATATCGTGGGGGCAGTGTCTCAAAGTCCTTGGGTTGCCGCTCCGTAGGGTGAGCAACTACAAGCGGAGAAGGACGAGGGATGGGGAAGGCATCGGGACGAGGAAAGTCGCTGGGGTAGGAATCACGCAAGGATTGGATCTCTGGGAAAAGAGAGCCAGATGTGTGTGGAGGCTAATAGCTCGTCTGAAGCTGGTGGAGGCGCTCTTAGAGAACGTGAATCTCGCTCTTGTGAGCGACATCCTCCATACCTGGCATGTCAGGGTCCTTATCCCAAGGATCAAGAGGTGGCGGGTTGCATCCTGCTCTTGTCATCGGAGTAGATGCTGACTGCAGAGGGTATGACACCGCCGACACCCTTGGAGGTCTACCGTGGGGCCGTGGACTGACCAAAAACAAGCTCAGTGAGCGTACGGATGGCTTCAATCTGCTGCTCTTGCAGAAGACGCATCTTATCTTGTTGGCTTTGCAGGTCTTCAACAGCCCTCGAGCGTGGGCTCATGACCCCTAAAGAGGAGGAAGAGGGATCTAGTGGTCCTTTGCCCTTGTTACCGGCCGGAGCCATGTCAGTGCTTAGTATGGGCCGGAATGTCAAACTGGTCAGATTGCAAAACCTTTAGCGTTACTCGAGGAGTTGAAACGCTAGTAATGTTTGATTTTTTTACCCAAAGATTTGACAAAGGCAAGTGCTGTCGTCACCAGGTTTTTGCTGATGTCAGCATGGATCTGATGACATCAAGAAGAAAAGCAAACGTCTGAACAACCCTTTTTTCAAACCCTCGTGGTTGTTGCCCCGTTGTGCAGCTGGTGGCTGATCCGTGGCAGCCACGCAAAAGCTTCGTGGAAGCTCCGTAGCAGCTTCCGCTTGGTTGCTACTACTGCTGCATTGGTGCCTACAGCAACAGCCGCGCAGCTTCTTGCGCAGCTATGGCAGCAGCAACGCGTAGTTTTGGCTGTAACTCTGTGCAGACAAGTCAGAACGCTACGTCGTCTGAACCTAAATGTGCAGGATCTCAAGCCAGATGAGATGACTGGTCACATGCATGCATCTAGCATAAAACAGTGGATACACGACGCAAAACATGCAAATCGGGCCCACGGCCAGTCCACCGATAAAATCCTACAAACTGCAAAAAAACTGCAGAAGGTCCCAGACAACATCCAGGACTCTGGGGCAGTCATTGGTCAGCTTCGAGTAGGTGGTCCATCACCAGACAACGCATCGTTGCCACCTGGGTCCGCATCATGGATTTGCACATGCATGGACACGGCCGAGTGGTCACCGTAAACTGAACAGGTCGACAGGAAAGTCAAAACTTACAATAGCTTGAGCTTTGAACAGTCGCATCCACGAAGTTTGATGTTATTGCGCTGAGGATAAACTTGTTGCCAGTAGGGAATATGTCGTTGCTGCGACATCAGTCAGTAGCTTGCTTCATCGCTTCTTCTGTCTCCGCGAGGGTTTTTCATGTTTCGTCCCAGATGGTGGTCAAGTCTCCGCATTGAACGTTGACCGCAGGGATGTTGCTGCAACTTTGTAGTCCAGCTGGTGTGGCAGAAAGTTTGCCATACACCACTTCAAATGGAGTTTTACACATTTGGTGGAAGCTTAGGAGTTATATGTGATTTTGACAGTCAGAAATTTTTTGTTCCCAATCCGTCCCATGAGGTTTGAATAGTGTTCGGAGAAGTTGTTTTAGTATCTCCTGTGCCGTGTCTCAACTATTGCCGGTTTGAATACTAAAACCGGTTGTCGGTTCACAGCAAGTACAACAAGTTTATCGGTCTCATCCATGAGGATGAGACGCCGGCAACAGTTGCCGTGTCTCAAACCGGTATTGTCTCATCCATGAGGATGAGACAATACCGGTCTAATCGCGTCTCATACCGGTCTAGACACGGCAAATGAGACGCGTGTCTCAAAGAATGAGACAACGGCGTCTCATCCATGAGGATGAGACGCCGTTGAAAGTTGAATTCTGCTGCCGTTGCAGGTCATGAGTTCATGCCAAAAACCACTCGTGAATTAACCGTCTCAGTTGCTTGTGATGGTTCTCGGCATGTTGTGTAGCCGTACAATGTTGTTTAGAAACAGACGCGGTGTTCCTTTGGCGGTGACGGTGGTCGTTGTCGAGATGTAGTGGGAATTTTTCTAAAACATGTCAACGACCACAAGGATTGCATCATATCCCTCGGGTGTGACTGGTAATCCAGTGACAGTCCATGGAGACATCCGTCCATGGTTCTGTTGGAATATGGAGCAATTGTAGAAGTCTGGGTGGCCGTGTGCGACGGGAATTCAGTCGCTAACATGTGTCGCAGGATTTGCAGAAGTTGGCCACGTCAGATTGCATCTTGTCCCACCAATTGTTTCTTGCTATCTTTTTCAGTGTCTTGTCCTCTCCAAAGTGTCCAATTGGTCCTGTATTGTGGCACTCTATGAGTAGTATACTACGAAGTTTGTCATTTGGGGGAACGACCACCTAGCGAGTGACGCGTCGTCGCCAATAGGGAATGTCAAAGAAGAATTTTATCTCGTCGTATTCGCCGTGCTGGTTGAAGCCTTGTGTGAACAGCCGCTTGAGATATGCATCTTGCTGTAGCTGCAGCATTGCCACCCCAGCCATTGAATCTGGTTGGCGGCTGAGTGTGTCTGACGGATTGATTTTGCATGGCCGGTACTTGATATCGTAGTCGAACCCGAATTCAAGGAACTCCATCCAGCGGGTTTGACAGCGAGTGAGGTTTGGTAATGTTTTCAAACATTTCAATGCATGGTGGTTGGTGTGCACGATGCATCGGCGGCACTCCAGGTAACAGTGTCATTTCTTGAATGCATGTACGACGACCAACGTTTCTTTGTCATGTACGGTGCTGTTTAGTTCCGGTCCTCACAATTTTTGGGACATGTAGGCCACCGCTTGCTTGCCATTATCGTGGTTTTACAAGAGGACTACGCCAATGGCTTAGTCTACTACCTCTGTAGCCATGACGCACTCAACCATTGGATCGGCTAGTCCTAGGGCTAGCGCTGAGGTCAGAGCGTTCCACAAAGCGGTGAACGCTACTTGTTTGCTGTCTCCCCACTCCCACTTGTTGTCTTTTCGAGTGAGGTCGAAAAGAGGCGCTAACACTCGGGTGTAATCTAGTACAAAGCGTTGGTAGTAATTTCAAAAGCCGAGGAAATGTAAAAATTTCTTGAACATTGGTTGTCGTCGGCCAATCAGCGACTGCATCTTCTTTTTTCGGATTGATGGTGATCTGTCCACCGTTGATGACATGGCCCAAAAACTTGATCAAATGGCGACCGAAGTCACACTTAAAGTGTTTTCAAAAACCTTCCCTCTTTGTAAGACTTTAAGGACTTTTGAGAGATGTCCATTATGCTCCTTTGGGGTGTGGTCATACCAGAATGTCGTCGAGGTACACCACGACAAAATCATCAAGGTATGGTCGGAAAATGTTGTTCATCACTCCCATGAACGTCGCTGGGACATTCGCCGGGCTGAATGGAATCACCATGAGCTCGAAATGCCCATACCAAGTTCCGAATGCCGTCTTCTCGATGTCGATGTCTGCCACGCGTATCTGGTGATATGTGATGCATAACTCGATTTTACTAAGAATTTGAGCCCCTCGGAGTTGGTCGAAAAGCTCGTAAGCTCGGAGAAGAGGGTAGCGGTTCTTGATGGTAGCATCGTTCAACACCCAATAGTCCATGCACATCCGTATCTCACCAGTTCTCTTTTTTTCAAACAGTACTGGTACAGCTTATGGTGACGTAGAAGGGCGGATGAACCACTGACCGAACACCTCATCGAGTTGCTTTTTCAGCCCGGTCAGCTTGTGATCGCTCATCTGATAGGCTCCTCGAACTGTAGGTCTGTTCGTTTGGCTTCATTTTGATGCGATGGTTGACGTCTCGTCGAGGAGGTAAGGTTTTTGGGTGTTTGTTGGGGAACATGTTCGCAAAATCCTGGATGAGTGGTGCAAATTGTTCAGGTACCATCGCGAATAATGTTGATGCCGATGAGGCTGATGATGTCAATGATGAGTCCGTTGCTACTAATTTCGCTTCTTCCGTTGGCTCGAGATGTATGATCCATGCACGAGCTCCTTGTTGCATGTATTACTTGGCCATGTTGGGCTGTATCGGCTACATAGGTTGTCGCTTCTCGGCCACCGTGGCTTCCTCTGCTGCTTCCACCTCTACTGCTTCCACTGCCGGCTTTCAACCCACATGCTGAATTTGTTCCTTGGCGCCGTTCATCTCTATGTAGATGTCGCCGCTATTCCAGCCGACCTGCGGTATAGGAAATTTTGTCTGAGGATGATTTTTTTATCGCTCATTGGACAAGACCTCCAAACCGTTACATCCCGTAGATCTCCAAATTGTAGCCGTAGTGGCTCTCGGATTCTCCGTATTTGTAACGTCTTGTTGACGACTTTTCTTTAAAATACCCCTGCTTTGGTGTGCAAACCCAGCTTGCAAACCATGTCGTTGCTTATGAAGTTGTGTGAGGCTCCTCCATCCGATAGTGTCGGTACCGTTCCGCGACTCTTGCATCATCGAGACTGAACTTTTAGGAGTATTGCCAAATTGTCGTTTTTATACTCCTCGTTGAACTTTATGATCTCAAAAACCCTGTGCAGCAATGTAGGCCATTTTAATGGGCGATCATACGACGTAGATCGCTCCTCACGGACAAGAGTTGCGCATTTTAGTCCTTCACTTTGCAATTTCCCGTCTTTTTTTTCTTTGACTTCCGGCCCTTTTTGGCCCGCTGTCTGCTCCGACTATTGCAAGAGATCTGGCCGGCTTTTCTGGAGCTGTAGCAGGTATGCGTATCTCTCTCATCGACGGCTTCCACTTCCATCGAAGTCAAGGAGTCAGCCAACTGGTTTTTTTTGTTTCCACAATGATTGTGGTTGGGAGGTCGCCATCTGTAGGATTCCAAGATCCGAGCGTTGTAGTCTACACAGTCGATCCTTTGTACTGCTGCGATCATCTGCGGCAAGTCATTCTGAACACCAAAGATGGTGATTGCTCGACAGATGTCTTGCTTGAAGTCATTTTCGCAGTGAAAATAGAGTTCAACGTGGGCAATATCTACTCTAGTGATGATCTTGTGGAATATCCGCGTGAACTCTGCCACGCTGGACTGTTGATAGAGATGCTAGAGTTTGTGCCGTGTCTCAGACTTCTCGTTCAGCCTTCTGAAACGTGCGAGCATCGTGCGTGAGAATTCCTTCCAGCATGCCACACAAGCATTTTCTGTCGCTTCAAGGTTTGTGTGCATTGGCACATTCTGCTCCTCCATCACTGAAGTTGTCGCCGAAGACCCGCGGCTAGTCATCCGTTGCGCTCTCTTGCCTTACGTCATAGTTGCGAAGTCAACAAAGTCTTGACGTGCGAGATGTGCTGACGACTTGTGCGAGTTAGTCCTCCGGATGGGTAAAGTATTGTGATGCCTCTCCAGCACTGCTGTGCTCTGATATCAAGTATTATGTTGAATGCAGCGAAGATGGTGAAGAGGTAGGAGTTGTGAGGCAGAAAACGATTTCAAAATTGGGACACTTGAGCAATTCATAATTGGCGGTAGGTGTACTTCGATGACAAGTGTCAAAATGATCAAACATACATGTACAAATGTCGAGTTACGAATGAGACATAGTTGGGGTCATTGGGTCGATTGTCGAGCGACGCGTGCGGGGTCGTGTCGTGAGTAGTCAGATTCAAGAAGGTCCGCCGAGAAATCGGGGGTCTTCAAGAATAGACGGTGAAGATGCGAGATAAATCTTAATAAATCCAGATTCGTATTGGTGTGTCAAGAAGTTGACCGAAAGGTCGTGATACTTCTGTCATAGGATCACGAGAGTGGTCGAAGTTGTCAAAATGTTCTGGAAGATTCACTGAGGTGGGGGCTATTGGCCAGTTTCCCCTTAACCGTTGGAGTGAATATTGCAGTCTTGCGACCACCAGAGCAATGCGACACGTAAGCACGATCACAAAATCAAAGGAAAAGGGGACGGACTTGCTTCAATTCTTCCAAACCCTCCATAACGAAGGCGGTTCACGCTCCTCACATACATGAGTCTAAAAACCGCACGAGTGAAAATTTCTGTCATTGATATCCGAGGATGTCATCAGTCACGTGCTTCGTATTCCCGTCCACTTGAACAGGAGTTTGGGGTGCGACGTCTCTCCTAGGGAAGTTTGTGTTGGAGTTCCAATAGTGCTCAAGCTTGTTAATGTGGAGAACAAGATGGATCGCCATGCTGTCAGGAAGGCAAATTCAAGCAATACAGGGGTTTGCATCCGATTGATCTTCGAAGGTCCTTACCACCAGGTTCTAGGCTTCACAAATTCCTATCCTTGTAGTTTGATGCTCTTTGAGCTGAGGACGCGATCGGCTACGTTGAACACATCACCGCTGCAATGTCGGTCGGCCACTCATTTTCCAGTGTCTTCCATGTTTCCTCCCAAACGCTAGAGAAATCCCTATGGTGTGTATTGACCGCAGGAATGTTGCTTTGGCTCCCTACCGGTGTGGCGGGGAAGTTTGCCATAGACCATTTCAAACGGGATTTTTCCTGTTCCGCTGATTGTGATGGAGTTGTATGCGATTTCGGCAGTCGACAGTTTGGCTGTCTAATTGATGCCGTACGGCTTACATAGAGTGTAAATAGTTGTCCAAGCGTCTCATTCGTCCACTCAATGTGCCCTTCAGTTTGAGGGTGGTCGTTGATCGCTGCATCCGACTACCGTAATGCGTCATCTATTTGTGCCAAAAATGACAAGTGAAGCAACTTCCTCTATCCTTGATGATAATGCGTAGCACGTTGTACATCTATTTGATCTGATTTAAGAATAGTCATGTTGTTCCTTCTGTGGTGACAGTGGTCGTCGCCAGGATGAAGTACGAATTTTCAAAAATCTTTCCACCAGCACAAAGATGGTGTCATAGCCCTGAGGGTGGTGGGCAATCCCGTTACATAATTCATGATATTGTCGAACCATGGCTTGTCGGAAGAGGAAGTGGCTGGAGTAGTCCAAGTGGCCTCGTGCGATGAGTTTTTTTGCCGCCGACAGTTGTCGAATGATTTGCAGAAGGCAGACACGTCAATCTGCACTTTATCCCACCAATAGTTCTTTGCCAGCCTTTTTAGTGTGTTGTCCTCACTAAAATTTTCACATTGACTGCTGTCGTGGTATTCCTCCAAAATAATTCTTTGAATCTCCTTGTTTTGTGGGACGACTTCCTTACGAGTAAATCATCATCACCAGCAGGGGTCGTCAAACCAGATTTTAGTTTTGTCTACCCGCCAAACTCCTCGTAACCTTTCACGGAAAGCCTCGGCAGGTAAGGGTCGTGTTCAACAAGTGATCTCATCCATCGCATCTTGTCACCGACTTAGAGCATCTATTGGATTTGTCTTTCCAGACATGTACTTGATGTCATAGTTGAAGTTAAACTCACGACCCACCCATTGAGTTTGTAGACAGTTCAGATTTGGGTAAGCATTGAGATACTTCAAAGCGTGATGGTTTGTACAGATGGTGCAAATCCGGCGTTCCAAGTAGCGTTTCCATGTCTTGAACGCGGCCACAATTGCGAGCATTTCCTTTTTGTGTACCAAGTAGTTGGGTTCCGGCCCGTCCAACTTTCTTGACATGTGTGCGACCGGTTGTTCTCTACCGCCACTGTCTTGGAGGAGAATGGCTCCGATGATGGTATTGGACGTGTTGGTGGCTATGACATAGTCCACCATTGGATCTGCCACTCGTAAATCTGGCATCAAGGTCAGAGCATTTCTCTGAGATTCGAACACTTCTTGTCCGTTGTCCTCCCAATTTCACTAAGTGGTTTTCGATCACAGAGAGGCACTGCTACAGAAGCGTAGTCCTTTACGAATCGATGGTAGTAGTTACAAAAATCCAAAAATACTTGGACGTCCTGAACATTAGCAGGCATCGGCCAATGAGCTGTTAACTTCTATGTACATATATTGCTCGTGGTCGTGAGTGCGCAGGACACGTTGGTCCTGGGAGTGGAGGTGACACACCGTGAGCGCACAGCATCCCGGCGTTTCCTCACAACATTCCGGGATTTGTGCCCCTGTGTGCTCGTCTCCACCCTGGCCACGTGGCCTGTCGGCTTTTCGTACTAGGCTGCTCTCACATTGCTGACCTGATTCAACAGCATTTCGGTGCAACTCTTGAGAAGATACCTCATTCAGAGACATTTAGGACAAGTATAAGCTTGTTTGTTGTTTGAGTGTGCTTAGGTTCCCATTGGTTATCTGAGTTTGGAAACCCAACTTCAAGGGGGTGAGCAAGGGCTTTGCCCTCCCACTTCGCAGGTTGCCGGCGAGCCTCAATCGCCGGCCGCTGGGTGAGGATAGACTAGCGATCCTCACCTGTAAGAGGGAGACCTCCTCTTACTCAGACACTTGTGTTCTTTTTAAGATGGACGTCCGACGTTTTTTACTCTTGCTCACTCCATAGTGCACCATTTTCCATGAAAAAAGTTGCAATCTACTCATCAGAAGATCCTCATGGTATCAGAGTTGGTTTGCAGGCCTGATACGGACGCGTCGGTGGGGAAGCCATCGAAATACGGGGCAGCCAGATTTGCGCATGTGGAGGACCACGTGCGCTTGGAGCCAAAGTTGGCTCCACGGCGGGCATAGGGGCATCAAACACGTCCCTAGGACGCCCCACAAACTGTGCATGAGGCGCTCAAGGGGCAGAGCCGCTTATGATGAGTGTTGTGGCCGTGGGACGGCGGCACCAACCTGCTAGACACCCCAAGGGTCACCCAAACAAGGGAGGGACCACTTAGGTAGGGTGGGGACGGGCAAGGGAAGGGGCTGGAAGTTGGTTGCAGGTACCCCAACAGTCCTATTGATGGTTTTTCCACAGCCTAGGGCTCTCATCCAAAACCTGGGCCCAAAGTGGGCCCAGCGAATTGCTGCCAAAAATTTGTTGGTCGGCAAGAGGACCCTCAAGTTAAGGCCAGCACTCTCGATAGCAAGGATGTCGAACGCCGGAGGCAGTGTAGCTGGTGGGAGGGTCGATGGATCTGAAGGAGGTGAACCCTCGGCCATGACCCTTACGGCCGCCGCTATGGCACAACTGGGACTGGGGTCTAAGGATCTGTCACCGCCATAGCTGGGAACCAGGGACTTTCTAGCCTGAAAGGACCTGTTCCTTGACTGGTCCGCAGAGCAGGGCTTGGATGTTTATTGCCACCAGCTGGCTCCCGACACTGCTGAAGCACAAATCCTCCTTTGCGCATTCAATGCACTCCGCCGTGTACTCCCAGACTCGCAGTCATACGCACTATGCGAGTACCGCTTTGGAGGAAGGGGAGCGGATCTGGCGGACTATCGCATGGGAGACCCTCAACCGCACGAGGCGTGGAGGCAATTCACTACTTGGCAGGAGGAACAAGGCATGACCCTTGTCGTTACCCTATGAGGCAAACTGTGCAACCTCTTCCCCAAGCCTGGAGCACCCGTAGCAGAATACTGGGATGAGGCCATGGACATTCGATAATGCCTACTGGGGCTCAGCACGGCTTGCTCTATCTTAGAGTGGCAGGATATCGTGCTACTACACTTGGGCGAACAGTACAAAGATTTCCGCCGCGACATTTTTCGTCGACATCCGGCGGGAATCGCAGATATTGATCTCTTCGTCATCTTCACCCAACTTTACAACTACGGAGATATTCTCAAAGGGGAAGCCCGCGATGCAGTGAGTGCCCCATCAGCTTATGTGCATCAGAGTTCTCAGACTGGTGCAGCGCCATCCACCCACCGAACACACCCAAAGTGAGGGAAGTGGCTCAAGAGGGAGAGGCTCCTTGGACAATGGAGGTGGCAGACGGGGGCGCAGTCGTGAATCTCAGAGATGCAGCTTCTGCAATCAGGCAAGGCACTTCTGGCGTCGGTGCCCCACACTACAACGATAGATGATGGAGAGGCAGCAGCAGTAGCAGCAACCGCAGCAACGCTAGTGGTAGCAGCCGCAGCAACATCACCAACAACGCCAGTGGTCGTAGCAGCAACAGTAGCAGCACCATCATAGTTTTGGGCATGGTGTCTCTCCATCTGTAGTGGTCCCCTTTGGTGCGGCAATGTTTAAACCACCCATGCAGTAGCTGTTCATCTTACCATCGACAGCTGCACCACCGACCTATCATGGTTCATTCTACGTGCCGCCCTTCTTGAGTGTCGCCGCACCTATACCAGAGTGGGCTCAGTGCGTTTACACAGAGACAGCCCAGGCCCGGCTACCAGCAGCTCCATCGCCACGATTTGGTTGGACGACATCGCCAGAGCCTCAGCTTCCTGAGACGACTGCCATGACCCACTCCACCGTCACACCTCAGCAGCCAAGTCAAAGGCTAGGTCACACCCACGTCACCACGAGCCATGCCCTTCCCATGCATGAGTGGTTGTTTGACATCGCTGCATCACATCACATGTCCATGCATCGTCAGCTGTTTGTTGCACTGCATCCTGTGCATGGTGGATATGGCATGCAAACCGGATCAGGGGAGATCCTGCATGTTGAGGGTGTGGGCACAGTTGCACTGTAGGCGCCGGGGGGTGTACTGTGGCTGACTGTTGTGTTGTATGTCCCGCGGTTGAAAGTGAGTTTTTTGTCTGTTGGAAAACTGGACAAGCAAGCAAACATGTCCACAGTAACGCAGAAGCAGCGATGCATGCTTTATGATGCTGCGAGCAAGTTCCTGGCTGATGGGCCCTTGCATGCTGACATGCTATACTGGCTCACTCTCTTTCCTCTTGTACAGACACATTCCCGCCGACTGCAAGTACGCATTGTGACAGTCACGGACGCAAAGCACACAGAGCTCATCCATCGCCGACTGGCCCACATCCTTACTGAAGCTGTCACAAACATGTTGAAGCACGATTCCGCTCATGGCATTCATCCAACGGATTGCACCCATGGTCTCAAGGATGGTGTATGTTTAGAGTGTCATGAAGGCAAAGCACACAGAAAAACATTCCCCAAGTCCCACAGTGACAGCACAACACTCCTTGCACTGGTTCATGCAGACCTCACCGGACCCATGCCTGTTCCCTCCCTCCAATATGGCTCACAGTACGTACTAAATCTCACTGATGACTACAGTTGCTTTTGCTGGGCCTTCTCACTGAAATCCAAGGCAGATGCTCAAAGAGCCATCATGGAGTGGATAGCTCTAGCTGAACGATAGACGGGGTGTAAGCTCCTGGTTCTGCGAACCGACAGGGGAGGGAAGTTTCTGGGAACCCTGACCACTAAACTCAAAGTCATAGGCATTGAACATCAGACCACTGCACCATATACACCACAACAGAATGGGGTTGCAGACCGGTGGCACAGAACATTAGGTGATGTACTTTGCACGCTACTCACTGAATCGGGTCTGCCGTTCAGCTTCTGGGAGGAGGCAGTTAAGTACGTCACTTGGGTGTGGAATCGTGTCCTGCAAGGTCCACTGCCAAAGGCTCTGATACCTTGGGAACGCTGGTTCAGGGAGAAGGCTGACCTGAGACCGGAGCGGGTGTGGGGAACCATGGCCTGCGTGTGGTTTCCTCAACCCCAACGCAAATACAAACTTAGTCCTCGTGGCCGTTGGTGTGTGTTTGTCAGGATCTCTCATGCCTCAATGGCATGGCGTTTTTGGGATCCCATGAACCATGCTTTCATTGAGAGCCAAGATGCGTCTTTCCTTGAACATATGCTGTAAAAGGAGTTTCGCACGCTCCGGCAGGCTCCGCCAATGCCCCCTTCTCAGCACTATCCCCAGTACGTGAGTGTGCCTGTCTTTGTCTCCAGTCGAGCACAACGGTCTGGCAGACCAGTCCCACGAGACCTTGGTGCAGTCTTGCCTATGCCTACACCTAAAGATCTCGCAAACACGACCTCAAGCACTTCATCCACCCCACCTGGTCTAGAGCCCATGGAAAGGGACACTGACACTAAGGTAGCATCAACGCCACCTGCTGAGCCCGTGCGGAGATCACTACGTTCTCAGCCTCGGGTTGACTGCAAATTGCTCTTTCACATGGTTGGGATCAAACGCGAGGAGAGCTCATTGACTGAACCACTGACTTTAACAGAGGTGAGGGGGCGTGTCGATGCTCATGAGTGGGAGAAATCCATGATGGCAGAGCTGAACGCTCTCCTGGACCATTGCGTTTACCAAATAGTGCCCTTGCCACCTGGAAAGAAAGCAATTGACGTGAAATGGGTGTTATAACTGAAATGCAACCTGGCTGGCCTGCTTGAAAAGTATTAAGCCAGACTGGTGGCCAAGGGGTTCCACCAGATACCAGGACAGGACTTTACTGAAACCTACGCACCTGTCGGGAAGTATGAGACAGGCCGCGCGTTGCTGGAATTTGCAGCACCTGAGGATTGGGACATCCACCAAATGGATGTTAATAATGCCTTTCTCAATGGATCTCTTCAAGAGGTTCTTTATGCCAAACAACCAAAAGGTTTTGGTGATGGTACCGACAGGGTGTGGTTACTGCTGAAAGCTCTCTATGGTCTCAAACAAGCTCCACGGTGTTGGAACAAGGAAATTCGAAGCACACTAGAACATGGTGAGTTTACACAAAGCATCTCTGATCCCTCGCTGTTTCTGCGATGGGAGGGCGGTGCACCAATAGATTTGCTTGTCTACGTGGATGACCTGTTGATCTTGTCTCCTTCATCCAGACACATGGCACAAACCAAAGCACTGCTTACTACGCACTACCGCATGACGGATTTGGGTGAGGCACAAAGTTTTCTTGGCATGACCATAGTCAGGAACAGACCAGCACGAACACTTGCACTGCATCAAGGACGGTTCATTACACACCTGACCACACGATTTGAACATCTTGTGCAACATCTACCACCACAGCATTCACCCATGAGCCCAGATGTCTATGCTCACCTGCTGGATGCACGGGCAACGGACCATGGACCGACAACTGATCCTACATTGTACCGACAGATCACGGGCAGCCTGTCATACTTGGCCAAAACTACGCGACCGTATATCTCGTGTGATGTAAATGTGCTTGCCCGGTTCAGCCAACAACCATGCAGCACGCATCACAAGGCATTTTTCAAGCTTCTCCGCTATTTTGTGGACACAGCTGAGCTTGGACTGGTATCTGCTTCAGCTAAGGACCCAATGCTTGATGGCTATTGTGACAGCAATTATGTGCGCGATCCTGCACTCCGCAGCCGTGGTGGTTATGTGTTTCGCGTTTGGGGCACAGTTGTGTCATGGCAGAGTGCAAAGCAGTCGTGTGTGGCACGGAGTATTGCTCAAGTTGAGTGCATGGCATTGGGCGAGGTGGCATGTGAGGGCATCGGGCTGGCACGCCTGTTGCAAGAACTGGGATTTGAGGTGCCTGTTGTGTCATTGTATAGCGACAACTCTGCTGCACGCTGCATTGCTGCAAATGATGGTGTGCTGCATCCATGCACCAAGCATGTCAACGCCAAATACCACTTTGTACGAGAAGCCGCTGAAGCTGGTGTCATCCAAGTTTGTGCCATGAGTGGGGAGGCGCAGCTAGCAGATTTCGTCACCAAAGCCCTCCCTTCTCCTTCCCTCCTGTTACAACTACATCAATTGGGTTGCAAACCTGCCACACTCCCATCCAAGGGGGCGTGTTAAATTCTATGTAAAGATATTGCTTGTGGTTGTGAGTGCGCAGGACACTTTGGTCCCGGGAGTGGAGGTGACGCACCATGAGCGCACAGCATCCCCGCGTTTCCTCACAAAATTCCGGGATTCATGCCCCTGTGTGCTCATCTTCACCCTGGTCACTTGGCCTGTTGACTCTTCCTACTAGGCTACTCTCTTATTGCTGACCTGGTTTAACATTATTTCGATGCAACTCTTGGGAAGATCTAGATTAATTCCTTGTTCACATAATTTTATGAAAGAAATAGGCTTTTTTTGCTGTTTGAGTGTGCTTAGGTGCCCTCGGGTTATCCGAGTTCAGAAACCCAACTTTGAGGGGGCAAGCGAGGGCTTTTCCCTCACACTTTGTAGGTCGCCCGCAAGCCTAGCTCCCCGGCCATTGGGTGAGGATCGAGTAGCGATCCTCACCCGTAAGAGGGGGACCTCCTCTTACTCGGGCGCGCCAAGTGGGACAGTAGGTTGAGGTTGACTCCAGTGGAGCTACTACAAGCAGAAGGATTAGAAAAGCTCTGCAAGTATAAAAGCATGTACCCTACATGCATCCATTTATAGTTCTTACCTTTGAGAATCCTCACTGAGTTTCCAACCAAAGGTAGACACTAAAGAACTATATGCAGACTTTGTGAGGTTGCAAGCCAAAAGTACCAAAAGTGTGGATCCCTCGTTCGAGGATGATATGTTATCTTGGTTGCAATACCAAGATCGGTTGGCGGCCTCCCATGTCAGTACGCGTTCTCTAGACCGTTGCTATCCGGCGCATTGACAATGGGTTATGGGCCCACACTTCTGGTTCTAAGGCACGCTTCCAAGACCAACTAGCGCATGGTCTTGCAGGGCGCACAGGTACAACAGGAGCACGAACATTGGAAAGCTCCATCTACTCCATCGGCTTCTTCAGGTAGAGTGCGTGCACAAGGCGGACGAGGGGACAAGGAACAGCGCTATCCATGTTGGACGAGACCCTCGAGCCCCAACAAGATTAAGCTCTACTCCTAATGTTAGAAGGTGGTACGATCTTGAGTCCGTTCTCTCACGAGGGCACCATCGCCTTAGGCGATGGTGGGCAGGAGGGGTATGCAACAGAACCAAGTACACCTTTGACAACGGTCGCAGTCAGCAGCCTCATCAGCCTCATCGGCCTCAACGAATCAGAGTAGTAGCAAAGCAGAGAAGACGAGCAACCACAGGAAATTGCGGATCCGACTCAAGCACGCCTTGAGGCGGGTATGTCCAAATTCACGAGGACAGGTTTTCCCTTGTGGAAATGGTAGTTTGAGATTGTCATGAACGTGCGTGGCTATCTCTACATCCTAAAAGGGACTGAGACAGCACCCGCCGATACAACAATGATCATGCATGCGGCTGACCTTGCACCATGGATGATGAAGAACAACATGGCTCTCGCCATTCTTGTGACGTCCATCAATGAGACTCAATACTCCCACATTACAGGATGCACATTGGCTAACGAGGCCTACGCAAAACTCTCACACGTGCATCAATCAAATGCCCTAACATACTGACTCTTCATCTTCCAAAGGTTGATGTCAATGAGGGTGAGCGAAGGAGAATCAATACCCGCATTTTTGTAGTCGTTTGACAACATGCTGCAAGAGGTCCAGTAAATGGAATAGAATTTTGACTCCAACATGCATGCCATGATCCTTCTGATGGGGCTGCCAGAAAGCTGGGGGTCCTTGATCACCGTATTTGGTGGTTGGAAGGAAGCAGATCTGACGTAGAAGGCTGTCACCGAACACGTCCGCAACGAGTCCATGCGACGTAGTGGCAGTGAGGCAAACATCTCAGCCTACACCTCTTGCTTTGGTGGACAAGGTACAAGCTCTCGCTCCAGTCAAGGCAACAGCGGAAGCGGTGGTGGTGGAGGGAAAGGCAATGGTGGTGGGAAGAGTTTGAAGAAGCCCGGCAACTGTCACAACTGTGGCAAGGCTGGGCACTGGGCTAGGGACTGCCGTAGTCCTAGCAAAGAAGGCAGGAACAAAGGTGGGAAGGAGAAGAAGGAGCTCACCAACATGATGGCTAGAGGGTTGCCCATGAAGGGGGCAACACTCCTTAGGCTCGGGGCATTCACCCTTGACTCGGGAACCAACCACCACTCCTCAAAAGGGAACGGTGGATTTGTCTCCATGGCCAAAACTGACACGCGCATCAAGTGTGCAAACGACGGTGTCGTCCAAGCCATGGGCAAAGGGGACAAGGTGATAACATTCAATGTGAACGGTGCCGAGAAGGATGTCAATCTTCAAAAGGTGGTGTACATGCCCTCCTTCGCAGTGAACCTGCTATTGGTTTCACAAATCACCGAAAAACAACATGACCGTGGTGTTCACCAACAAGGAGGCCGTGGCCCTAAAAAACAAGGAAATCCGGATTTTGTACACCAAAGATGACCTCATGCTTCAATTTCCAAGAGACAACGGCCTCTACGTGCTTCAAACCAAAGTTACCAAGGCGTCGGATGAGGGAATTGTATGTGCCACCAAGATAGTAGCACCGGAGCCAAAGGATGCATTGCCGGTGACCGTTGTGGCCGCTACATCAACAAAGGACCCTGACGTTGAGCTGTGGCACCGGTGATTTGGCCACATGGCTAACAGCACGCTGCAGAGAATGCAAGAGCAAGAGGTTGTCCGCGGAATGGAAGGGTGCACCATGAAGCATGGCAAAGGGTGTACATTGTGTGAACCATACCTCCAAGTGAAGGTAAAGAAGAAGCCTTTTGGGAGAGGAGGTCAACGAGCAGAGCATGTCTTGGAATTGATACACAGTGACGTGTGTGGACCCTTCCGCACAATATCTAATAGAGGAAGCAAGTACTTCCTGACCTTCATTGACAACCATAGCCGCAAGTTGTGGATCTACTTCCTCAAAACAAAGGGAGAGGTCAAGGATAAGCTCCTCGAGTGTGTTTCCATGGTAGAGTGGCAAACGTCCAAGAAAGTGAACATGCTCCAAGGTGAAAATGGGGGTGAGTACGAGTTTTGCAAGCCTTGGCTCAAGCATCATGGCATCCGCCACGAGAAAACCACCCCTTACAGCCCCCAAAGCAACGGTGTGGCCGAGAGGATGAACCACATCATGCTCGGCATGCTGCAAAGCATGCTCTTTGATGCCAAGCTCCCACTTCTCTTTTGGGCAGAAATAGCAACAACGGCCTGCTACCTCTTGAACCTCACACCAGCAACTGCCTTTTGGAAGCATGGAAAGGAGCAGGAAAAGCAGTTGAAGACCCCACAGGAAGCATGGTCAGGAAAGAAACCCAACGCATCTAATCTGAAGGTGTTTGGGTCAACTGCATGGGTGAAGATCCATTTGGGAGAGGGTGGAGGCAAGCTCAATGCACGTTCCAAGAAGTGTGTCATGGTTGGGTACGACACGTCACACAAAGCCTATCGGCTTTGGGACCAGGTAGCAGGCAAGCTCGTGGGGAGCCGCAACGTTGTGTTTGATGAACGTACCCTTTGGAAGGGAGAGCTGCTGGACCCGATCGTTGCTCCCAAAGTGGGAGAGTGGATAGTGTTGCTTGAGTCCGGAGACCAAGCACCCGACAACTGGCTCATTTTGCCAGCAGGCGGTTTAAATGGGATAGAAACTACGTAGGAGGACGTAGCACCTGACATGGATGCAGATACTGAGGCGTCCGATGCTTTTGAGTCTGACTCGGAGTCCGATGACTCTTCCGACAACGACGACAACACACCACCACCTGTGGTAGTACCAGCAGCAAATCAGGAAGTCGCACCAGAACCTCCATGTAGTTTGCAACCCAAGAAAGTGCCTTTGCGGTATGAGGATGATTGGACCGGCCTATGCTGGTCGTGCATGGCTCAGGGAGAGCCATCCACAATGGCGGAGGCGATGAATGGCCTATATATGGCCAAGTGGAAAGAGGCAGTGGATAGCGAGCTCGCGTCCATTGCCGAGAACGGTATGTGGAAGCTGGTGGATAGTCCCGATAAGGCCCACGTGGTGGGATCCCAGTGGGTCCTCCGAGTTAAGAAGAAGTAAGACGGCAGCATCGACAAGTTCAAGGCATGGGTAGTGGCTAAGGGATTCTCTCAACGCACAGGCTCCAAGTACGATGAGACGTTCACGCCCGTCGTGACCTTTGCCTCCATCTGCTCTCTCCTCGTCGTTGCAGCCGCAAAAAACCTGGAGAGACACCAGATGGATTTCAGGACAACTTTTCTTTCTGGGAAGCTCGACAAGAAAGTTCTGTTGGAGGTGCCCGAAGGAGTCAAATCTCCAAAGGGCAAGGTGTGCAAGTTGGTGAAAGCGCTCTACGGGCTGAAACATGCCCCAAGGATGTGGCACAAAGAGATTGATGGTTTCATGACCGGTCTCTCCTTCGCGTATTGCCAGAATGACCCGAGCATGTACGTGCGCGATGATGGGAGAGGGCTGATGCTGGTTGCGTTGTATGTGGATGATCTGATCATCTGCTCGTCTTCGGTCAAGTTGTTGGATGAGCTGAAGTCTGACCTCAACAAAAGGTTCAAGTTGAAGGACATGTTTCCTCTCGAGTACTACCTCAGGATTGCCATCCACCGCAACCGAGCAGCAATTACCATCAAACTCAACCAAACCAAATACGTCGGTGAGATACTGAAGCGCTACCACATGGAAGATTGCAAACCTATTGGCACCCCAATGATGAACGATACGAAGCTGAAGGCCTCCATGTTTCCAATGAATAAAGAAGAACAAAGGGAGATGCAAGACATCCCCTACCAGTCCGCCGTGGGTAGCATCATGTACGCCATGGTAGTGACCCGTCCGGACATCTACTATGATGTGGGATAAGTGAGCAGATTCGTGGCCAACCCAGAGCCACAACATTGGCAATCAGTCAAGCGCATCTTGCGCTACCTGCAAAAGACACATCACATGGGCCTCGTCCTTGGAGGCCAAGAAGGTACAGACCCCTTTTGCTTGAAGTGCTACACCGACGTCGACTGGGGAGGAAATCTTGACGATCGGAAATCCACCTCTGGATACATGTGCATCTTGAATGGTGCTCCCATCTCATGGGCCAACAGGAAGCAGGATTGTGTTTCCGTGTCCACGGTTGAGGCAGAGTACATTACTCTATTTGAGTTGTGCAAGGAGACTCAGTGGCTGTGCAGCCTGCTTGGCGAAATGACAGTGCCACAGAAGGACGCCACGGTCGTACACGTGGACAACATGAGCGCCATCTTGATGGCTAAAGATGAGATCATCTCCCGACAAACAAAGCACATCGACATACGTTACCACTACTCACGTGACCTGGTCATGAAGAACGTGGTGGACTTGCAGCACTGCACAACCAAAAGCATGCTTGCTGACTGCATGACCAAGCCGCTGGAGAGCAATTTGCACTATGCAGGCATTCGTGGATTCGACATGAGGAGTGCGGCAGAGGAAAGGTGACCCCCATGGCATTGATGGAGCCCAGTGAGCGACAGATGGAAAGAAGTGCGAGGGAGGGATTTGTTGAAATGGTGTGCACCTTGTCCACTGCCTAGCTAGCTAGCTACATATACAGACAAGGCATGTACAGCTCCATGGCGTACCTCCCCTTGGTCTGTTCTAAGATGGGCAATGAATGCAGTACTCATGGTTGCACACCTTTGTGGCCTAGTTGGAATGGACACTGAAGTTTTAAAAGAAAGAACACGGGTTCCAACCCCACCATGGCCGTAGTTTTCTTTGTGGCCGAAACTTGGACAGGAAGCTTCTAGGAAGCTTACCAGAGCCTGCCTTGAGGATGACACTTGGCGGTCTAAGGACGCGCCAAGTAGGACTATAGGTTGAGGTTGGCTCCAGTGGAGCCACTACAAGTAGAAGCATGAGCAAAGCTCTGTAAGTATAAAAGCTTGTACCCTGCATGCATCCATTTACAGTTCTTGCCTTTGAGACTCCTCACAGAGTGTCCAACCAAAGGTAGACACTGAAGACCAACATGCGGACTTTATGAGGTTGCAAACCAAACAGACCTAAACCGTGGATCCCTCATTCGAGGGTGATATGTTATTTTGATTGCAATACCAAGAGCGGTTGGCGGCCTCCCATGCCAGTGCCCGTTTTCTATACCGTTGCTATCCGGCGCATTGACAGCAGTAAACCAAGATGTTGAAAAATACGATGACGACATCGTCAAGGTACGAGCAAAATATGTTAATTGCCGCCATGAATGTTATAGGGATGTCTATGACGTCAAGGGAAACAGCCAAGTGTCTCGTCAAGTGGCACGACTACAATGCCAAGCATAATGGCTCGGAGTCTTACAACATCAGAGACGTCAATTGTCTTATCAATGGCTGTTTTGCTGTCAGTAACCTACGTCGATTAACATTTCAGGATGTTGCAACTGAAAATAGGAAAAGTGTCATGTCCCTAACATATAGGAGTCCCTAAACTTCGTGTGTGGGTATTCATGTACTTTCATTCATGGCCCAACGTGTGTTTGCCTCAAGATTTTTACAATGTTCAGCCGATGATATTTTGGCCACCTCACCCGACCTGCTGTGTTTCGCTTCCAAAGATTCTGAAACGTCTTCCCACTTTCCAAAAGGTTCGATAGAAGCGTCACAAATTGTATCAATGTTTTGATACTGTTTGGTCAACTTCTCGATGGTGTTAGAATTTTGTAATCATGTACATCAATATTCTAAAAAATCTCTGACTTTTTGGTGGAATTTCTCAAAGCGACCACTCACGATGCGACGTCGCCCTCGTCACTTGACGTCAACGCTCAAGACCCAACATGTGCTCATTATGATTTTCTTCATTCTCTTTATGCATTCGACATATTGGACACTTGTCATCAAATTACATTTGGTGCTAAACATAGATGATCCATCTGACCCAATTCCTTAAATCCTCTCCTGTTCTGCACCTCATCCCTGTGAACCGCCCACACTTCGCTCGGTGTAATAGACATGGACCATATCGATGACACTGGAATTTTATAAAACCGCGTCTCGGTATTCACAAAACCCCGCAAATTCTAGTTTCTCAAAGCAACGACTCACGACTCACTATACACGTTGTTCCACTCGGGTGTCTTAGACGCAACGTATGCCTCATTCTCCTTCTTGCTTTTGTGTATACGTGCTCAACATATCCAACACTTGCTGGAAGTACACATACACGTACAGCTGATAATGATTTATCCAATAGTCTTGATTTCCCAAATGATCTTGTACTTCCCACCTCATCCATGTGAGCCACCTACTTTGCTCTTGGCATAACATTTGGTATAAGAGCTCAGGACCGCTAGAAGGGAAGCCAAGGTGTTGACTAAGAGGAGACAATAAACCATCTCCTGAGAGAACACTAGGAAGCATCCTCGTCTTGCTATCGTTGTCGTGGTGATATTGTCCATTCAGCTGACATACTAGCAAGCAAGCATGTGCAAGAAATAGTAATGATTAGGCTAGGGAGATACACAAAGTCTCATAAGCTACAATAGCTTAGTAATGTAGAAAGAAATGACAACCGGCAAGCACACTGCATTCATACCTGCCACAGTGCACGGCAGGTGACACACGCGGCAATGTCAATTTGTCCCAAAACTGGTCCAAAGCCTTTTGTTTTGGCCATAACTTCATGCACAAGCATCTAAACACAGCAGTGTCAAAACCTAGAGATGAGAAATCTTGAGGTTGACATTACACTATCACATGCACAAGTCTAGCACCAATCTGTGGACACCAAATTCAAAACATACAAATTGGGCTTACGAACGAGTCCACAGAGAGAACTCTAACTACTGCAGAAAGACCACAAAGCACCCCAACGAGTTCCTGGGACTTCTTCGGAGCTGTTTAGCAACTGCTGGTGGATGGGATCCCCACGCCTGAGTGATCAGACACCAACTGAGTTTGCCTTAGGGATCTGACGAGCATGGACATCGCCAAGGGGTCACAATCAAATGTAAAGACAGACGGGGATGGCTCACATCACAATACTTCCCCATGACCCAATGGTACACATGTC
Organism: Penium margaritaceum; assembly: GCA_023375785.1. Taxonomy (NCBI): domain Eukaryota; kingdom Viridiplantae; phylum Streptophyta; class Zygnematophyceae; order Desmidiales; family Peniaceae; genus Penium; species Penium margaritaceum. The sequence continues at coordinate 198,210 of SZWC01001503.1, forward strand.
CATACATGTGTGGAACTGACACAGATGCACAGTGAGATGCGCAATAGTTTATGATCACACATCCCACTCTCAAGAAACCTCAGGCAAAAGGTGAAGCCCGGCAGAACAAATAACAACCATGACATTCCACACAGCAGTACCTTGGTCTGGAAGTCAGCCCGTTGCATGATCGTGCCGACCTAGGTGACAGAGATCACTTGTCACTCCACAAGATCACTCTCAAAGTGATGCTTAACAGCCATGTGCTTTCTGCGTGCATAAGATACACCTGAGTTATCTGTAATGGCAAGTGTACTTTCTATGTCACAGTGCATAACATTGTGATGCACAGACAGATGCGACTCACAAAATGCATAGTGCAACTATACCGCCTCAGTAGCCTTAATCCCCAGCACAACGTACTCAACCTCTGATGAGCTACGTGCAATGGGACCCTACTTGTCGTTTTGAAATGACACAATGGTGCCACCAAGCAAGAACACGTAGCCTATCCGACTGCACCAATCCAAGCTCCATGCCTTGTCACTATCCGTGTAGCCATAAACTACCACCGAACACTGTCGTCAAAACGAGAGTCAAAGGTAATGTGTGGCAACCAAATATCACACTACTCTCACAACTACGTCAAGAGATCTCACCCAAGGACAATGCAAAAAATGTGCAAGGAGGTTGACAGCGAAGGCGATGTTAGGTCTTGTGACCGTGGCTAGGTACATCAGAGAGGTACTGACGTACAAGTATTAGGTCACCTCCACTATCTCCCCCAACTCTGTTGGATCATCTTTAGGGAATAATTCTGGACAGGTGTGATGAGGGTGGAGTTTGTGGGAACTGCACTAAGGAGGCCAGGGAAACGCACCCCCATAACACAGGCAAAACAACCCTGATGTAACAAGAGTGTCTGCTACTGACGATCACATACGATCTCCATTCATAGGAACTCGGCTGACGGATCAAGGTCCTTTATCCTCTGGACAGCCTGAAGGACAAACTTGGCCTCCTTCATAGTCTCCATTGAAGGAGGCACAATCAGGAGGTCATCAACCTAAACCACAATGACGAAGAAGTTGTTAGCTATATGTCTCAGAAAGAGGGAAAGGAATGCGTCACTCATAATATAGCCAACACGTGAGGGAGCTCCAGTACGCTGACAAGGGTTGGGGTCCAACAAGCAAGAAGTGTGATGCCGGAAGACCCCGAACATAGTGCAAGGAATTTCGTGAGCACCATACATGCGAGCGTATCTGCAGTCATTGTGACTTATTTGGAAAATCGCCAAAGTGTTGCACTCATCCGCCTGCCTTATCACCTGCCAACTTTGCAACAGCACATGCCGGGCAGCTTGCTAAAACATGGGATGTCTGTAGTGAATGATCTGCATGTGGTGGACGTGGTGGTGGCCATGTGGTGGTGGCCATTCCACATTGGGTGCACTGGACGTAGAGCTGGTCCTTGCCGGGCAAGCTACAGCTCCACGTGCACCTGGTACAGGTGGATCAACAAATGCAGCTGCGTCAGTTGTAGCTACTTCAGGTACACCAGCAGGAACAGCTGCGTCAGGGGTTGAGGCATCAGATGCAGCTGGTGCTTCTGAGCTGCAAGAAGCAAAGGAGTCTGTAGTAGCAGGCGCAAAACCCATGTTTTCCTTTCAGATAGACAACCTGGACACCCCTGACACAGCAGGAGATAAGGGCGCAGAGGAGGATGCAGAAACATCTGACTATTCAGGGGAGGATCAGGCTTCTGACTACCATAAATCCAAGTCAGAGGAGTGGGATAGGACAGGCACCTTCTCTTTATTATAAAAAATTCCAATGAAGAGGATCCTCTGCAACACAAGCGTCAGCTGAGAGGGTGCTTTATTTAGAGATAGTTAAAAAAACATGCGTGCTTTATTTAGAGATAGTTAAAAAAACATGCTATGTTTTTCAATGATGTGTATTTCCATTCAATGTTTTGTGGCAGATTTTTACCACTGTAGTTTGTTGTTGCCACTGTGTGCAGGTGTGGCCAGTCCATGTGCTGGAGAGGCCCATTTACAGCTGAAGTCCAATGCTCAGAGTGGTCCATAGCAGGGTCAGTTCGCAAGTAACCCATAGCAGTGCTCTTGTGCCAACACGAACAGATGTGGTCAAGTTTAAGATGATCAGCCTCAACTTAGATGAAATTCAAAGAGATAAGGTCAGATTGCATGTGGCCAATTCCTTGACTGGAATGTGTGCGTCTCCTTTTGAGGCTGGGAAATTGTCCAATACTTGGAAATGAAACTAGTGGGAAAATTGGTAGTGCAAAGTATGACGACCACGGCTTTGGACAGTACGCTGGATGCACGGAAGGAAGGATCTTCCTCAGGATATTTTCCGGTTTGGCAGGTGAGGAAACCCAAGAAGGAGTGTCATCCTGAGCATGCTGTGAGTCAAAGCTTGCCCTAAAGACAGCCCAAGAAGCTGCGACTTAATGCAGATGCATGATGGGTGCCATCCACAACAGACTGTCCCTTCCTCCTCCATGATCTTACTTGATCCATCCAGCATGAACCGTTTGCAGTTCCATTCCTGTAACCATTGAAAGCCACAATGTTGTGTTGAACTAGCAGTAGCTGTTGTNTTTCCGGTTTGGCAGGTGAGGAAACCCAAGAAGGAGTGTCATCCTGAGCATGCTGTGAGTCAAAGCTTGCCCTAAAGACAGCCCAAGCAGCTGCAACTTAATGCAGATGCATGATGGGTGCCATCCACAACAGACTGTCCCTTCCTCCTCCATGATCTTACTTGATCCATCCAGCATGAACCGTTTGCAGTTCCATTCCTGTAACCATTGAAAGCCACAATGTTGTGTTGAACTAGCAGTAGCTGTTGTAATGATTTCAAAGGCTTGCTTTCCATTTGAGTTGTTGCACGGGGCCGCTTTTCATACATCAAACAATTCCACTAGGAGGTTTGAATGATGAACGGGTGACCCGGGCATGATTTACGGTTCGAATTCCCCATGTCAAGGCAACACTTTGTGATTTTGCAATTGATCGCGACTAAAACTGGGTTCTGTACCTCACTGAATGATGTACCAATGATCAAGTCATGCATTTGGGGTCTGCTAGCCTACGTGGACAGAGGGTTTTGCAAAAGGCGGATTTTGTGAATAAGAGGGCCACCTTCTACATGTTTGCACTCTTAAAATTGCAAACATAGCAACAGAAGACATTTTGAGGCATGCATGTGATGCAAGGTGGAAAGGACTGTGCACTGATTACCATTTAATGTTGTAAAAAAACTGCATCAAAAGGAACTTATGAAAGGTCACAACTACAAATTCACCCGAATTGAAGGAACACACGTCATTGTATGCAATCCTAGCCATATCCACTGCCATAGCGCCCACGTGCAAAAACAGTCAACGTGGTCTTGTTTGAATTATGTTGTGGTATGAAGTGAGGGTGTGCAGTGGATATGTGAGGTACAGCAATATCTTTACTATGAACCAATTTATGGTGGGCATCTGGAGTTTTAGTTTTAACAGTGGCTTTCATACATACTTTAGAATATTCATGGACGTAGAATCTATCTTTGCGCAAAAAATTGTAATTTATCAATTAGTTGCGGAAAAAATGGGTGTGATGCTAAATCCCTTAAACAAGAATGAGGCATACTTAGGGACTTGGATGCTAGAGTTTAACAATGTGTACGAGGCCGCATTGTGAGAGGCTCCTTCAAGAAACTTCGTCGAGAAGTCAGGGCATTCCAAGAATATTGAGTATCATCAAGAAGTAAACTGAACATTTTCAAAACATCGATACGGNTGATGCAAGGTGGAAAGGACTGTGCACTGATTACCATTTAATGTTGTAAAAAAACTGCATCAAAAGGAACTTATGAAAGGTCACAACTACAAATTCACCCGAATTGAAGGAACACACGTCATTGTATGCAATCCTAGCCATATCCACTGCCATAGCGTCCACGTGCAAAAACAGTCAACGTGGTCTTGTTTGAATTATGTTGTGGTATGAGGTGAGGGTGTGCAGTGGATATGTGAGGTACAGCAATATCTTTACTATGAACCAATTTATGGTGGGCATCTGGAGTTTTAGTTTTAACAGTGGCTTTCATACATACTTTAGAATATTCATGGACGTAAAATCTATCTTTGCGCAAAAATTTGTAATTTATCAATTAGTTGCGGAAAAAATGGGTGTGATGCTAAATCCCTTAAACAAGAATGAGGCATACTTAGGGACTTGGATGCTAGAGTTTAACAATGTGTACGAGGCCGCATTGTGAGAGGCTCCTTCAAGAAACTTCGTCGAGAAGTCAGGGCATTCCAAGAATATTGAGTATCATCAAGAAGTAAACTGAACATTTTCAAAACATCGATACGGTTTTTGATAGTTCTGTCAACACTTCTAGATAATGGTCGAACCTTGACAATGGGAGGAGGCATTGGCCGGCAGGCTCACACTAATGAGGACCTTCACAAAAGGTTTTTTGGAGGACCTCAAGTGATAGAGGAGCTACAGAATTTGTGTGTGTCCGAGGTAATGCTCACTCAGAGGAACAACCAACTCTCCAGTGAACCCCAAATTCTATGGAGACTCTCAAAGTCGTTTGATCCCACAGACTCAAAGGGACCAACGGTTTAAATGTGGCTGATGGATTTGGAGGTGCATTTGGAGGATTTTGTGTTTGGAGGTGTTTGGAGGGGTCAACAATGAGAAGAAGAAAATTGACCTCATGGCCTCACTTCTACGTGGCATGGTACTACATTGGTGGTCCAATGTAAAGAGCATCCAACAGTGGCAAGAGATCTATGGACCCTAATCGACAGCTTACACGACCACACTCACATCATCAATCACAGGTGACCTACCTCTTGAGCACATCAATGCAACAAAACTAGTATTGCTGACTCCACAATAAGTGTGAAATGACCTTTTGCCATTCTTGCACATTTTGGGAAGAAAAATGGGAAGTTCCATGCATGATAAAAGTTGTAGCGATTTCATCAATAGTCCAATGTGACACACTACAAGTGGTGTTTATGTGAAATCATCACCAAGAATGATGTTACCCTTGAAAAACTGTACAACACCAGCCTTAAACGGGATATTTTACAAGAAATCACAAAACTACCTTCCNGTACAGCAATATCTTTACTATGAACCAATTTATGGTGGGCATCTGGAGTTTTAGTTTTAACAGTGGCTTTCATACATACTTTAGAATATTCATGGACGTAAAATCTATCTTTGCGCAAAAATTTGTAATTTATCAATTAGTTGCGGAAAAAATGGGTATGATGCTAAATCCCTTAAACAAGAATGAGGCATACTTAGGGACTTGGATGCTAGAGTTTAACAATGTGTACGAGGCCGCATTGTGAGAGGCTCCTTCAAGAAACTTTGTCGAGAAGTCAGGGCATTCCAAGAATATTGAGTATCATCAAGAAGTAAACTGAACATTTTCAAAACATCGATACGGTTTTTGATAGTTCTGTCAACACTTCTAGATAGTGGTCGAACCTTGACAATGGGAGGAGGCATTGGCCGGCAGGCTCACACTAATGAGGACCTTCACAAAAGGTTTGAAGGACTGGAGGACCTCAAGTGATAGAGGAGCTACAAAATTTGTGTGTGTCCGAGGTAATGCTCACTCAGAGGAACAACCAACTCTCGAGTGAACCCCAAATTCTATGGAGACTCTCAAAGTCGATTGATCCCACAGACTCAAAGGGACCAACGGTTTAAATGTAGCTGATGGATTTGGAGGTGCATTTGGAGGATTTTGTGTTTGGAGGTGTTTGGAGGGGTCAACAATGAGAAGAAGAAAACTGACCTCATGGCCTCACTTCTACGTGGCATGGTACTACATTGGTGGTCCAATGTAAAGAGCATCCAACAGTGGCAAGAGATCTATGGACCCTAATCGACAGCTTACACGACCACACTCACATCATCAATCACAGGTGACCTACCTCTTGAGCACATCAATGCAACATAACTAGTATTGCTGACTCCACAAGAAGTGTGAAATGACCTTTTGCCATTCTTGCACATTTTGGGAAGAAAAATGGGAAGTTCCATGCATGATAAAAGTTGTAGCGATTTCATCAATAGTCCAATGTGACACACTACAAGTGGTGTTTATGTGAAATCATCACCAAGAATGATGTTACCCTTGAAAAACTGTACAACACCAGCCTTAAACGGGATATTTTACAAGAAATCACAAAACTACCTTCCTCACTCCTAGAGGTCTTTCATGCTCAAGTCTTCCTCATTCCTAGACTTGAGCATGCAAGACCGCAAAGTGGTTTCTTTAAGAACAGAATACATGAGGTCGGATCAGTTTGCTAAATCACTCTCAACTAATCGGCATAAAAAATCAAAGGTAGTCGCGTAGTAGACCATGGATGGAATGGGAAAAATGCCCACACACGGAGTTTATGGACTTGTGTACGTCAGGTAAGAAATGCTTTAGGCCATGTAGCCATGACGGCTTGGCGCGTTGCAAGACGTAAGTATAAAACAGCCGGAATACTCATCAATCATTGTGTGTAATGTTACATGATTTCTTTATGTTTCGTAGCCCTGCAACTTCACAAGATCCTCCATTACAATTTATCAATGTTAATGTCCAAGGATTTCTTCGGCTTCATACTCTGTGCTCTCATTCACTTCCACAGGTAGTGGATGCACATGTCTACCAGGGAAGTTCTTGCTTGAATCACGCTAGAAATTGAGGCTACTCATCCCAAACATATGGTGGAGAAGCATGCATTCAGGTAATCATAGCTTGGCACTGGCAAAACTTGCACCTACTCGAATCTGAATGATGGAAATGCACCATGGAGGATTCGGTTTGCACCAAATGGTCGTAGTGCGATCTTCCTAAGTCTTTTGCCTTTCAGGGTCTCTCCTACATGATGTAGGCATAAAACTGCCTGCCACNTTGCTAAATCACTCTCAACTAATCGGCATAAAAAATCAAAGGTAGTCGCGTAGTAGACCATGGATGGAATGGGAAAAATGCCCACACACGGAGTTTATGGACTTGTGTACGTCAGGTAAGAAATGCTTTAGGCCATGTAGCCATGACGGCTTGGCGCATTGCAAGACGTAAGTATAAAACAGCCGGAATACTCATCAATCGTTGTGTGTAATGTTATATGATTTCTTTATGTTTCGTAGCCCTGCAACTTCACAACATCCTCCATTACAATTTATCAATGTTAATGTCCAAGGATTTCTTCGGCTTCATACTCTGTGCTCTCATTCACTTCCACAGGTAGTGGATGCACATGTCTACCAGGGAAGTTCTTGCTTGAATCACGCTAGAAATTGAGGCTACTCATCCCAAACATATGGTGGAGAAGCATGCATTCAGGTAATCATAGCTTGGCACTCGCAAAACTTGCACCTACTCGAATCTGAATGATGGAAATGCACCATGGAGGATTCGGTTTGCACCAAATGGTCGTAGTGCGATCTTCCTAAGTCTTTTGCCTTTCAGGGTCTCTCCTACATGATGTAGGCATAAAATTGCCTGCCACACGGTTCTCTGCCGGACCATGTTGCGCCATACAAGTTGTGGTTTTTCCATTGTTTCTACCTTCATCTTTCTTGCGTCCAGAGGCCCCTAGCATGTGTTTGGTACACCAAAGACANGCTAGAAATTGAGGCTACTCATCCCAAACATATGGTGGAGAAGCATGCATTCAGGTAATCATAGCTTGGCACTGGCAAAACTTGCACCTACTCGAATCTGAATGATGGAAATGCACCATGGAGGATTCGGTTTGCACCAAATGGTCGTAGTGCGATCTTCCTAAGTCTTTTGCCTTTCAGGGTCTCTCCTACATGATGTAGGCATAAAACTGCCTGCCACACGGTTCTCTTCCGGACCATGTTGTGCCATACAAGTTGTGGTTTTTCCATTGTTTCTACCTTCATCTTTCTTGCGTCCAGAGGCCCCTAGCATGTGTTTGGTACACCAAAGACAAGAAGATCTCACCTCGGGGTTGCATGTGTGCCTTCCTTGTCATTTTCCCTATGTTGAAGGCCTGGCGATTTGAAACCTCACTTGCAATCGTATCATCGAGTCTCGAGATGCCTTCTTCTTCCACGCTCTCANCAAATGGTCGTAGTGCGATCTTCCTAAGTCTTTTGCCTTTCAGGGTCTCTCCTACATGATGTAGGCATAAAATTGCCTGCCACACGGTTCTCTGCCGGACCATGTTGCGCCATACAAGTTGTGGTTTTTCCATTGTTTCTACCTTCATCTTTCTTGCCTCCAGAGGCCCCTAGCATGTGTTTGGTACACCAAAGACAAGAAGATCTCACCTCGGGGTTGCATGTGTGCCTTCCTTGTCATTTTCCCTATGTTGAAGGCCTGGCGATTTGAAACCTCACTTGCAATCGTATCATCGAGTCTCGAGATGACGCTGGCTATGAACCGCATTCTCACCCATGTGGCTTTCACGCATGTGGGACGGTCCAGCCCCGCAGATGGGTCCGTCTAGGTCTCTTCACTGTGGTCCAATCTCCAACCAATGATGATCTGGCCGTCTTGGCTGTTAGTCCAATTGTCTAGTCATAGGATCCTGTGCCGGTACATGTCCCCTCACACAAACCTGGTCGTGTCCTTGTGTGATTTNTCTCTTCCGGACCATGTTGTGCCATACAAGTTGTGGTTTTTCCATTGTTTCTACCTTCATCTTTCTTGCGTCCAGAGGCCCCTAGCATGTGTTTGGTACACCAAAGACAAGAAGATCTCACCTCGGGGTTGCATGTGTGCCTTCCTTGTCATTTTCCCTATGTTGAAGGCCTGGCGATTTGAAACCTCACTTGCAATCGTATCATCGAGTCTCGAGATGCCTTCTTCTTCCACGCTCTCACCTACTGCAATTTGTCCAGTATTCTGACGCTGGCTATGAACCGCATTCTCACCCATGTGGCTTTCATGCATGTGGGACGGTCTAGCCCCGCAGATGGGTCCGTCTAGGTCTCTTCACTGTGGTCCAATCTCCAACCAATGATGATCTGGCCGTCTTGGCTGTTAGTCCAATTGTCTAGTCATAGGATCCTGTGCCGGTACATGTCCCCTCACACAAACCTGGTCGTGTCCTTGTGTGATTTCTCTATGAAACACCTGATCACGTGCCTGTGCCAGTCCCCTCACGCACAGTTGATCCCATGACGGTGGTAACATTTGCAGACACACCTGGTTCTCTTCCGGAACCTGCTCCTCCTGCAAGGGAGCCGCGTATCAGCCAGTTCCACGCCATGTGTCTCCTGTAGCTACANATTTATGCCCTGGACCTGTCAGTTGTCATCCCTCTCTGCATTTACTAAGTTATTGAAGCTTATGAGACTTTGCGCGTCTCCCTAGCCTGATCCTTGCTGTTTCCTGCACCTGCCTGCTTGCTAGTGCGTCAGCTGACTGGACAGTGTCGCCACATCAGCAGCAGCAAGGCTAGGAAGCTTCCTAGCAGTTTCTCATGCAAGGCTCCTCCTGCAAGGGAGCCGCGTATCAGCCAGTTCCACGCCATGTGTCTCCTGTAGCTACACCCTCTCCCCTTCCCTACGGGTCAGTAGCCCTTGCGATTGTGACCCAACAAACTGTTTCACACCTCGAANTTGATCCCATGACGGTGGTAACATTTGCAGACACACCTGGTTCTCTTCCGGAACCTGCTCCTCCTGCAAGGGAGCCGCGTATCAGCCAGTTCCACGCCATGTGTCTCCTGTAGCTACACCCTCTCCCCTTCCCTACGGGTCAGTAGCCCTTGCGATTGTGACCCAACAAACTGTTTCACACCTCGAAGTGAGCACCTCAGCATCGGGCTACTTCCACGAGCCCAGTGGTCGTCTTCGACCATTGGCCTCTGAGGTTCAGCTGGCGGTGGTTCAGCGGCGTCTAGATACCCCACTAGTAGTGTTTAAGGCTGGGGAGATTGGCACGAAGCCCTTTCACCTACCTGTCCAGGTTGTCAACACTGAGGTATACCCAACATGCCCTGTTGGCCACGAGCAAGTCTCCCTTGAGTTCTTGGTCACTTAGGATGTCGCAGCTAAAATTTTCGTGGTGAGAATGAGGCTGGAGGTGTGCATCTTGGCCACCCTGAGCTCTCCCTTGATGGCACTTGATCTAGGTACGATGAAGGAGACGCTCTTAGCTGAAGGCCTAATGTTGTGGGATGCTGCTTTTGAGGATGAGCCGAGAGCCATGCGTGAACATGGTGTTTGTGNTGAGTTCTTGGTCACTTAGGATGTCGCAGCTAAAATTTTCGTGGTGAGAATGAGCCTGGAGGCGTGCATCTTGGCCACCCTGAGCTCTCCCTTGATGGCACTTGATCTAGGTACAATGAAGGAGACGCTCTTAGCTGAAGGCCTAATGTTGTGGGATGCTGCTTTTGAGGATGAGCCGAGAGCCATGCGTGAACATGGTGTTTGTGAACTTGCTGACCTATCGTCTCGGCAAAAATCTGGTGGCTTGCCTAGCAGTAGCTGCCATATAGTTTCCACAATGTCTCAAGTTCTGACTTGGGCCTTCTATGGTTTTTGAGCAATCCCATGGGTTTTCTCAGTTGACTAGGTTTTGAGCCTCATTGGCAGTTTTGCATTGTACGTCCACCAATTTTTGCTGGAACCATGGACGTGTGTGCAGTCCTTGCATCTGGCTCAAGACTCTACATCCGTAGGTTCAGACGACTCCGCATTCGGATGCATTTGTGCAAGTTATTGCCAAAAAATGTGTTCGGGTCAGGTTTTTAGNATGGTTTTTGAGCAATCCCATGGGTTTTCTCAGTTGACTAGGTTTTGAGCCTCATTGGCAATTTTGCATTGTACGTCCACCAATTTTTGCTGGAACCATGGACGTGTGTGCAGTCCTTGCATCTGGCTCAAGACTCTACATCCGTAGGTTCAGACGACTCCGCATTCGGATGCATTTGTGCAAGTTATTGCCAAAAAATGTGTTCGGGTCAGGTTTTTAGGACAAACACTGTCGCGTTCATCATCCTCCGTGCGCTGCACCAGTTATTGATACTATGTGCTGTTTAGCTACCATTTCTTGTTACATGCTTAAGTGATTGAAGCTTATGAGACTCTGCGTGTCTCCCTAGCACAAACGTCATTTCTTGCACGTGCCTTGCATGTTTATGTGTCAACAGACTGGACAGTGTCGTAACGTGAATGACAACAAGACTAGTAAGCTTCCTGGCATCTCCTAATGTGATTTCCAAGTAACGGAAATGTGATTTCCAAGTAACGGAAATGTGATTTCCAAGTAACGGAAATGTGATTTCCGTTATCCGGATCCGCATGGACAGGCAAGGGCTACCTTCCTAACGAAGGCATTGGCACATTGAAAGTTTATGGCAGCCACTCATTCTGTCAAACTTTGCCTTTCGCCTGAGGGTGGATGAGAGTGGGATGTGTGCGTGTATATCGTTGAGCATTTCGTTGTGCACTTGTGTAAGTTCTGCATGCACATGGGGAAGCGTACCGTCAGGTCATGGGGGAATATTGTACAACTTACTGTTGCATCACAGACATGGAGTGACATCCATTCTTGTTGCACACTCACTGCACTTGTGCACGTGAGTTATCAGATAGAAACATTTCCACTAGCTGCTCCATCGTGGAGGAGATGCAACAATGTCGCAGCGAAACTTGATGAAGAGTCGACCCTGTGACAAGTGGAAGAGGGGTATCGGTAGCAATTGTGTCCTTCTTATGTCAGTCACATGGCGTTAGGGCGCTTGCTGGCACCTTCCGCAATGTCTATCCAACCTCTGGAGTTTTCTTTTGCATAGATTGGCCTTGGGCCCGATTTGTATGTCTTTGCATTGTGTGTCCACAGGTCAACGCACGTATACAATTGTTGTCTTCAGCTTGAGACACGACATTCATGGGTTCAGGCCGCTCTACATTAGAAACAATGCTTTAAAGTCGGGTTTTAAGGCAAATTGACAGTGTCGCACGTGTCGCCGGTCATGCACTGCCACATGCATTTTAGTTATGAGCTTTCCAATACACATTTCTCTACATGCATTGAGGCTTTTGTATCACATGAGATTGCATTTCTTCCTTGTCTAAATTCTTGCTTTTCTCGCTTCGCTCCCAGCGCGAGTGCACAAGCTAATTGGATTTCAATGCTACGCCAACAGCGGAGCTAGGAAGCCTCTAGGCATCTTCTTAGACACAGATGATCTACATATCTCTTCTTTTCTAAAACAGATTTCGCATATAAATCAACATCACTCATGACCGAGTGACATATGAATACACAAATGCACACAAGCTCAAGTGTTCAACGGTACTTACTCAGGTCCAAACAAGCGTCGCCATGCCTAGGTGGCAACATGGAGCTAAAACTTCTGATCGTGCTCCCTTGGCAANCGCTCCCAGCGCGAGTGCACAAGCTAATTGGATTTCAATGCTACGCCAACAGCGGAGCTAGGAAGCCTCTAGGCATCTTCTTAGACACAGATGATCTACATATCTCTTCTTTTCTAAAACAGATTTCGCATATAAACCAACATCACTCATGACCGAGTGACATATTAATACACAAATGCACACAAGCTCAAGTGCTCAACGGTACTTACTCAGGTCCAAACAAGCGTCGCCATGCCTAGGTGGCAACATGGAGCTAAAACTTCTGATCGTGCTCCCTTGGCAAGTCTGGATCATGTCAATAGTCAACTTCACATGGCTCCGTTTCTTCACAGCTCTTCAGGCCCTCCTGCATGCCAAAATCATTTTACACTCGGAAATGAGAAGTCGGAGAGGAGATGTCATTCAAGAACAGCGGAGGATGGTTGGCCCATCTCCACAGTGTGCTCCTTGCGGAGAACTGGAGCTCCAGCACGTGATACAAGTGGAAGAGTGATTGATGCCGTAGTGATATGTGTGGCATTTCGAGAAAAACATGGCCTATCGTCCCACAAGCACCACCATTGGTAACGATGGCCTACAGGTGGCCTGGACGAATCGCTCCCCTTATGTCCAAGTTACGTCTTCAACACCCAAAAGAGAAAGAAAAAAAAAAATCAAGGGTTTGGGGCATGACATCCGAGCTCGCGCGATCTTTACAGAGGGCTCCTGTGGGGCTTCGGACAGTACACAAAGACCTGAGTGCATTTCGACATGTCAGCGAAGCAACTATCTTGCTGACCCAGGTACGTTTCGCTGAGGACTCAACTCCCAGGTCAACTCAAGACTCTCTTTGTTGACACGCTTCGCTTTTGACAGATCAGCCCTCGGGCTGACCCAGGCACGTTTTGCTGACACGTGAGATTGCACCGGCCCTAATCAGCCGTGCTTTGAGGAGCTCGTTAGAGGCGGCTATTGTTCAACTCCTCGATTTTCGAGCTGTCGGGCAACAAGTTTTGGATGTAGAACTTTGGTCGAGGAGGGCCTGATAAGGACTCTGCCAAACTTTAACATCAAGTACTAGGTAGGTCTGTCATCAAAGAATCACAGCAAATTTTAAGGATTTATGCGAAGAAGTATCCATAACCCATGAGAAAACCCACGAATACGATTCTTCTTTTCCACCCATTAAAAAACTGCACTCATGAAATTCTTATGAATCCAAATATCGGAAACAGAAAACAAGAAAGCCCACGAGAAGAATCTAGACCCGTGAACTTCAGTTGAAGGTAAACTTCACTTCGCTTCATGTGAAGCGAATTGCACCGCCTCCCTCCACTCACCTTTGCTCTCCGACGTTCATCGATCACAGCCTGCAGCCCTGGTCGACCTGCTCGACAGTCAAACACACAGGCACACAAGACAAACCAACAGGGCTTTTGGCACGTCAGATGCACAGCCTGATTGACATGGAGTTGCAGCTGTTAAACCTGTCAAAACCTTGATTTCTTTTTTCAGGGCAATTTGAGCTCAGGGCCCAGGTTGATTCTGAACCCCAAAATGAGGACCCTTGCCTTCCCTCCCCTCCCCTCCCCTCCCCTCCTCTCCCT